>SHCU01000412.1:72294-87266 GCA_004307685.1 Ceratina australensis
CGTAAGTCATAGGTATATTCCTTCAGGCTGAATTGAAGTATGGAGTTGGATCTGACTCTTGATTGGTAAATCGGCAGAAAAACACTTGTGGATCGTAGTCAATACTTATTAGAAACAGGAAAATTGGCCGACTGCCAATTTTTAGTTGGACAAGTACCTCACCAGCAGACATTAACAGGACACAAACTATTATTGGCAATGTCTAGCCCTGTCTTTGAAAAAATATTCTTTGGGAGTATGACAGAAGAAAATGACTTGATACCTATCCAAGATATTTAACCAGAAGCTTTCAAAGCTATTTTGAAATTTAGCTATTTTATTTTAGCTATTAGCTTTAATTTTAGCTATTTTACTGTGTATTGAAAATATGTGTTAACGTTTGTTGCATGAACAAGTCTGAATTTTACATTCAAATGCTTGATTTAAGTTACACAAAGTACAGTATGTGTATTCTTTTGTTTACTTGATTTATTTATTAAAAATTGTAATTATGTAAAAGTGTTTTAAAAAAGTACTTACATTAGAAAGTACTTACATTTAAGATATAATAGATGAAGCATTATTGATCAACTTGTTATTTGGTTTCGAACATGAAACATATTTGCACATATGCAGTAAAATTATAAAATATGAGTATAAGTTTCTTATCTAAGCATGATACATTCGTTTAATTTGTGTATCATTCATTCGACATTAAAAATATATCATCTACCTTGAACACATAAATATATGATTCTCTGTTTTGTTTGCTCTTTAATTATATGTATATAAAAATGCTATAAAAATGTTATCAGTCTATAATTATACATTATATATAAAAGTAAAAAGCTAACAGATCTATATTCGTTATGTATGCATCCTTCGTCTAAATATTTTTCTGATAACAATCATTAAACTTTGCATATCATAATATCAGTTCACGATATGAATGATATTATACTTAATAACTTTTAATATAAGTAATAATAGCAATTTTATAAAAATATATTAAAACAGTTTTATATTTGCGATCACCTGTTATGTTTTATGTATGATGAAATCCCACGTATCCTTCCATCTTAACTTTAAAACTTCCTTAGCAGTTAAATGAGTTGTACCGTAACTAAGTACGGCAAACTTTTTAAATACATAAATAATGAAAATAATCCATACGATGGTACCAAGTTTTAACATAAATATAAAAAACCTTTGTTGACATCGAGTTCTAAAAATCAGAAAAATTAGTATTAATATTTTTATAAGAATATTTCAATAAATAAATTATAAAAAAAGCATTACGCAAATGTGGAAAGTCATCTTCTAAAAGTTCTACGAAATCTAGTATTAAAAGCATTCTACTTTTGTATCTTCCTTTTCAAATACAAGAGAAGAATATGACTGACATTTGATTTGCATAATGCGATCAGATACATAATCATCTTGAAACATACCCAATAAGATAGTACAAATGCTCTATCGTTGCCGCTGTAAGTAATACTTTAAAAATGAACGCTGGCAAGTAATGATGAAGAAATAGGGTTCTTCCAACAAATATAAATGGTAAAAAATGTAAAAGATAGCCAGCCAACAAGGTGCTACCGATATTAGAAAACCTATGCCACTCCTCGTGTGAAATGTCGAAACACATGCGTCTTCGTCTTAATATGTAAAATATCAACAGTGATGAATATATGACGAGACAGGCAGTGCCAGAATACCAAATCACTATATTCCCTAAGAGATGTACTTGTGCCTACAAAAATGTATTATTATTAATTAACATTATCAATTATCATTGTTGCACGTAGTAATAAATAAGAAAACATACATTACTATCACCAGAAACCCAATACGCGATACCTCTAGACATTAATGGCCAGTCTAAAGGATCGCTCGAATACATGTGACTATTTTGTCCATCTTGGCCACTGAAAAGCATTTTTATTTGCAGTTCTTCAAATTTCTCCCAGAAGCTTAAAGTAGTAGCTTGTAACGGTATCATTTCAGCATTAATCAACTCTCTTTCTCTCTGTTTCTGGTCTTCACTTTTAGTATATCTATGTTCTTCAACATTCCATATGGAGTCTGTTTGATCAACTAATCTATCTGCTACTACCTCGTGCTGATTGAATCCCCAATCAGGTAACTGTCTTCCACTAAATTTTAGTGCGTAATCCGTATTTACGTGTATTAAACGTATCTGACTCTGTATCGCATGCCACGTAATGCCCACGCTATCCTTGTTAGTGATTTCTACTCTCCAAAGGTTTTGAGCTGGCATCGATACGTTGTAGTCGATATAACAAGAGACCTCTTGACTTTGAGGTGTCATTGGAGCAGCAACATCATGGGAATTTAATGCTCGACTTGTAATACCGTGCACTAATTGTATTACATCTCCATGCTTTATAGGCTCAATGGGTTTAGCAACAACTAAATCGTTTCTATCAGGCTTTTTCACGATCCACCAGTTATTCACGTCTTTAAATGAATAACATGTAACTTGTTGTTGATGAGAACTACCTCTTCCGTCTGGATACCTTAACGGATACATATGGTTGTGACTGTGAAGCCAGCAAGCTCTTCCGTACGTATGTCTCAAAGTAATTTGGGATCCATGGGTAACTTCTACAGGTTGACCTTTCGTGATACTAGCAAGGCCACCCTCCAAACTTGCTTGGAACGCACTCGTCATTATCGAATCATGCGGCCCGGCTTTGGAAAGCATTGTTAAATGTATATAGAATATAAACAAGTAAATACTGCAAAAAACAGTTGATATTACAAAAACTCTCATAATGAGATGGATCCACAACACTGTCTTCGACAACGATTTTCTTGGTATTAAATTCCAGTAATCGTAACCGATTAAACATAACGCGAGGATCAACGAGTATAATCCAACATATTTAACACTGTAAAAATTATATTCTATTTAAATTTAAATAATTATTCATGAATCATATGTAAGTGATATATTTTTCGATCCATACCATAGTGCACACGTTAAGCTTATAACGCCAAGAATCAGCCATATCCACCAGGATAAAGTCGTTGGTTGATCCATTACTTTTCTGAATTTCAAAATGCATATCAATCCAAATAACGAAAATTCCATGAGGATGCTTTCCATCAAGATAAATCTCGATTGGGTTAACAGAGCATTATCTGAAAACACAGAATTATATTAAATTAAAAATAACTTTCTGTAAAATATAATGGAGAAATAATTAATTACCAAATAATAATAAAATTCCCGCTAGAGCGGCAGTCCATTGTTTCAGGCCTAATTCTAAAATTAGATGGTATCCCGTTGGAACCAGAAGGCTCCCACATATTGCTGGCACTAATCGTAATGCAAACAAAGGAACGGAATCTGTATAAGAACTCCCTATTCTATCGAATTTAAATTGACCATCGAATCCAGCTAAGTACGCCACCGCGGAAATAAGCTGTTTTCCTAAAGGAGGATGCGAATCAAAAAAGAATGTTCTTTTCATGTAGAGTCCCACATATTTCCCATAATGCAACTCATCAAATCTGTATAAAACAATATCTGTTATCAATTTCATACCAATTATATTGTAAATGTACTAATAAGCATAATAACACCAGACAATGTAGTTAATTTCATTTCTCATATTTATACTTACACAATACTTCGCGGTTCTTCCAGGCGATAAAGTCGAGTAACAATTCCAGTCATTAATAAAATAACTGAAATCAAGTCAATTTCAATATTTATTTTAATTCGAGTTCTTGGTGCCGCATTTACCGATTCCTTTGCCGTTTCGAGTTTCTCAATCGAATCTGTACTAATTTCATTGTATTCCTATCAAGGAATTAATATTAGGAAAAACTATTTGAAATAACATGATGATCAATTATTTACCTTGTCTTGCTCCACATTTTTGGAGTAATTCATAGAAATATGTTCATAACTTGGCTGAACGTTTTGTTCTTGTAATGATTTATTATCTAATGTCTTAGTTCGCCTCCGACGAACTTCCATCACATAGATTTGTTATTAGTAAAAACGTGTGGTCTGTACAACGAATGTTTAATCTCTTCCTTGCAATTATCGTTGCAAATATTCAAGAAAACGTCAAGTCACTAAATTAGTTACAGAGTCACAGCTACAAACAATATAAGAATTGATCCACGTCATCAACTGAATAAAACTTTCTGAAAAATACATAACGAGATTTAATAATTGCCAATAGGATATAAAAGTTTTTACACTAATTATCAATGTAACAAAATCATGTGTAAGATCACAGTGATCTTATCTCTTATTTAGTATAAGTACTCACAAGCCAAGGTGTAAATATGGAAAAGTGTTATTGACATTAAGACTCATAAAAATGTGTAGAGATAAAATGTATAAAGTACAAAAATGTAAAAAAATGTATAAGCGTAGAAAGTTGTATGATCGTTATACAACTCTCTACTGCAGTATTACTCGATTTTTAAACGTTTAGCCCATGATTTTGTTATGCTTCCGCCACCAATTGTACATCTATACATGTAGTGTGTGTTCTTCAATCTTCCGTGTAGAAAAATATGAATTTCAACGAAATCGTTTTTCTTACCGGTTTATGAAGTATTAAAATTTTTGTCGATAAATTATTGAGGTTGAATGACACGTGGAATTGATCAAAAACGATCATCAAGTTCAGGTTATTAGGTTCAGCCATAATATAACGGTACCGTTGCTGACAGACGACAGACAACGACGAACCTTTCAATAATTTCTTTTGCGCATTGTGAGGTACTCTTCAGAACTCTTTATTTATAAGCTTATAGAATTTGATGTACAATTATTTATTGTTCTAAGACTATTTTAATTTACGATATGTATTTCATTAAGTGTGCAGTTTTCAAATTTCGTTTATTAATTTCTGCAATTATTATATACCATTTATTTATATTTGTCAATTACATGTATATCTGTTTTAGATCAAAATATGAATAACGACAAAGTTTCCTGTCCTATCTGTTCGAAAGAATTCCTACCTTCAGTAATAGAAAGTCATGCGAGTAAATGCTTATTCTTAAATGAATCAGTAAACAAAGAATCATCGTCTTCCTTCAAAGATGAAAGTCCAGCAAGGAAATACATGAAATTGAGTTACAACAAAGGAAGCAAAAATGATTTAGCATCAACGAAACATAATACAGATTTTCAAAGCAAAACTTCAACTGACAGCAATGTAATTCCTTATTTTTGTACAATCAACCAAATGGTAATATTATTGAATCCTAAGCTGTTTTCAATGATTGTTAGGAACGTAAAGAAGATATACAAATATTTGGTAAGGATCATGTACCTCTTGCTGAACGTATGAGACCTACAACATTTTCGGGATACATCGGACAAGCACACATTCTTGGACCGTCAACTGTACTTTATCAGTTATTAAATAAGAATGAAATACCAAATATAATCTTGTGGGGTCCACCTGGTTGTGGAAAGGTATAATAGCGATGCATTGGATTCTTCTTAAATAGCAGCATATTTCTTATTAAACATGAATTTAATTGCAGACCTCTTTGGCAAACGTTATAGCCCACATATGTAAAACTAAAACGAATGGAAGAATTAGATATGTAAAACTGTCCGCAGCAATGGCTAATGTGAATCAAGTGAAGGAAGTAATCACAGTAGCTTCCAATGAATTAAAATTTAATAGAAGAACAGTAGTCTTTCTGGACGAAATACATCGTTTCAATAGAAGTCAGCAGGATGTATTTTTACCTCACGTCGAATCTGGCACTATTACGCTAATCGGTGCAACAACAGAAAACCCTTCTTTCAGTTTAAATTCTGCGCTTCTTAGTCGCTGTAGAGTCATTGTCTTGGAAAAATTGAGTGCACCTAATTTGATATCCATATTAACCAAAGCCGTGGATTCATTAAATGGGATAATATACAAAGCAAATGAAACATTAAAAAATAGCGAACAAATACCAAAATTTATTATAGATGAACCAACCATTGAATGGTTAGCAGAAACGTCTGATGGCGATGCTCGAATAGCATTAGGTGGCTTGGAATTAGCAGTCCAATGCAAAACACCATGCAACGAAGAATTTCCTGAGGGTCCTGTGACCGTAACGTTGAACGACATTAAAGAAAGCCTTAAGAAAAGTCACATGCTATATGATAAAAAAGGTGAACAACACTATGATACGATTTCGGCTTTACATAAATCTGTCAGAGCAAGCGACGAGAATGCGTCTCTTTACTGGTTAACGAGAATGATGTTGGGAGGTGAAGATCCAGTTTATATTGCGCGAAGATTAGTAAGAATGGCATGCGAGGATATTGGTTTGGCAGATCCAAAAGCTCTCGGTAATCTGGAAATTGTTTATTTTATATCAAGTTATGACGCGTTAAAATAACTCGAAAAAATCATTTTCAGGGATAGCTGTGCATACAATGCATGCTTGTAAAATGATAGGAATGCCAGAGTGTGATGTGTTTTTAGCACAATGTACAACGTACCTGGCACGAGCACCAAAATCTAGATTAATGGAGGATGCGCTCAGAGCTGCTCAAAGAGTAATATCTGAATATAAAGGACCTCAGCCAGGTGTACCATTGCATTTAAGAAATGCTCCAACGAAGCTTATGAAAAATTTAGGTAATTGTAATACACGTGTACATTATTCATAAAATATATTTACAACATGTAATACATAATATCTTTTTATTTGCTCTTAGGATATGCCAGAGGATATAATATGAGAGACAAAGAAGAGTCAGGATTAAATTATTTGCCAAAAGAATTGGAAGGTGTGAGCTTCTTTGATTCCGATGAAGACTACAGTATGTGAATATAAAACATATACACATATAATTACAATATATTTGTAATGCTCAGGGATAAGCAGTATATAGATATATTAATTATCATTGTACAGTAATCAAATATAAGATCTAGGTGAGAAACATTAAGTAGATATGTCAAATTTTATATTATACACTGAGTCATATAAAATTCTAATGAATTAAAAAATTAGCATTGCGATTTTAACATTTAATTATATTTACGTCATTCTTGTGTATCTAACATCTTTTTCCATATTAGAGTTTTATTATTAGCAGGCATGTCAAACATAGCTATCAATTTTATATCATTATTTTCTGCCAACTTCTTCAAATCAGCGATATCTCTTAGACCCCACCTTGGATCTTGCAATTTCATCATTTTGTCGAAGTTAACATTACTTTCTGGTGTTATCTTTCCATCAATAGCATAGGGTCCATATGTAAATAAAATTCCATTGTCCTTCAATAGCTTACCAGCATTATTAAATAAACCAATAGAACATTCATAAGGTGTAATATGCATCATATTTGCGTTATAAATATAATCTATACTAGCTTCTTTAAACATGCCATTAGCCCAAGTACAAAAATCTGTTGTAATATCTATCTTTAATGGTTCTTTTATGTTCACAAATTCGTTAGCGTACGCTGTAATACTGTCTAACAGTTTTGTGTCGTATTCTGTAGGAATAAATGTGATCTGAGGAAAATTAGGTGCGAAATGCGCTATATGTTGCCCGGAACCAGATGAAATTTCCAAAAATACTTGATCTGGATCACGTCGAATATACTTTTGAATAACTGACAATATTGGGGCCTTGTTACGTTCAGCGGCGGGATAAAAGAGCTTTTTAGTAGCCATAAATGTGGACCTTAAATTAAAGTTCAATATTTTATTTTCTCGTTAAGTTTTAACGTATGTGAGTGTCAATTTAGATTTTTATTTAATTATTAGAAATGCTTGTTTACACGTAACTCCATGACTATCATAGAATAAACAATCAAAATGATAAGTGTAAATCTTACCTATGATTCGCAGCACAATGAATAACTGCATTCATTCTTTAACTTTTATATTCGTGTCGATATTGTATCTGAAAAATTTAATTATAAACTTTGTGGGCAACAAATAATATGTACTCTGAATATAAAAAATTGCAATCAAATTTGAATTTTCATATGAGTTCATTTCCATTTATTATACACTTTAATGTTACATTAAATTTTAATACAACGAAGTATTTACACAATGTAAAAATCAATATTATATTACAATTTTTTATATGAACACGACCATTATCATGTAATTATGAGGCATGAATATATGTATGTACGATATATTCATAGAACACTATTTTATAAATTACTCAAATTGTATCTATTACATTCCTCAAATTATTAATACTCGTATTAATTCAATCATTTAGAAATTTTCATCTTCAGATGTTAAACATTCATCATTGTTTTCATTAACTTTCGGTGGTACATAGAGAGCATCATCCATTTGAGGTCCTGTAGCAAGTTTAGCTCCTTCTGGATGAGCTATAATTTGTTTTCGTTCATGAAATTCATCGCTGTCTTCATCGTCGGATAATAATTCTTCCTCTGAAGTCTCCTCCCTGATATTATCATTATCCTGTATATTACTTTGAGGGGGATTCAGTAAGAAATCAGGCATCTGTGAATTTGTTGCTAATTTTTTATCACCTTCTGAACTTGACTCAGAGCTAACATCAGTATTTTCGGAACTTTCGAATTCTTCATCTTCTTTTATCATAGATGCTTTCATCGCAGCAATATTTTCCTTATGCTTTTTAGAATTCTCATGATTTGAGAATGCTTTCTGTGTCTTAAATATTTTATTACAAGCTACACAATACAGGGAATTATCATTTGTCACATTTTCGTCATCTGTATCATTTTCTGAAGATAAATCTTCACCAAATTCCTGGTTAAGATTAGCTTCAATATTTTTTAGCTCAGCCTCTATGTTTGAACATTTCAACCAGTCTGACATCTTGTGTTCTTTCAACTGTCTTTGCCTCTCCAATACCTGTTGCCTCTTTCTCTCCTCTGTTTTCTTCAAATTTTCCTTCGCACGTTCCGCCAGTTTCGTTACATGAGCTTGTACTCTTTTATCGCGTTTACGTACAAAAGCAACTAAATTCCTTACTTGCTCATTTCGTTCCTTCTTAGCTTTATCTCGTACTTTTTTATTTTCTTTCTCAATAAGCCGTACAACTTTTCTGTTAGGCGCATCTCTTATATCATAAGGATCTAACCATGCAAATGATCTTTTTGTACTATAACTTTGCCAATAAGCGTAAAAATTATGAACAACTTCTTCGTACGAGCTTTGGGAATCTCCAAATCCCGGAACTTCTTCATCGGAATCTTCTTCCCTTGTAAATTCTGCATCTTCAGCTGCTAATTTTTCAAACACGTTACGATAAACTGTATAGAATCCTTTTTCGTCGTCTCCGTATCCTTTGAAGCAAGTAGTCGAAAAATATTGGAAGAGGTCGATAGAATCATCTTTATAATCTTCACCAATGCCACCTTTGAGGATAGCTTCTCGATGATTATCATACCAAGTACGTTCATGAGGGTCGCTTAGAACCTCCCAAGCTTGTTGAACAAGTTGAAACCTTTCTTTAGCTTCTTCTGGCTTATCTAAATTTTTGTCTGGGTGCCATTTCAATGCTAATTTTCTATAAGCTTTCTTTATGTCATCATCTGTAGCGTTTCGTTGCACTCCCAATATTTCGTAATGACATTTCATTGTAACTAGTACTTACTCCCGATGTTATGTTCTATTTTAATCTTGTGAAATATAAATTTATGTAAATCAAACTCTAAAACAAATGATTGGATTGATTTTGATTTAACTATAAACGAGTACACATACATATGTTCATTACTAGGCATGCTTTTGATCAAATATTAACGTCCAATTTAAAATATACATGTTTACTCATGGTAGAAGATAAATCTAAAAAATGTCTTACCAACTGTCTTTCAATGATTATTTATACTAATCGCTCCTATTTTCAGTTGCATGAGTAGCAGTCCAACAATTTCCTTTTGTGGCTGATCGTACCGTACTCCGTAATGCCGAAACTTCAGTGTCAGGTTATAAACTATGAATTATAAAAGTGCACGTGTGCGAAGTTGGATTTACTCGGGAATTGCCTGCTAATTCGAAACATAGCATCGAACAATATTTCAAATCTTAATTCCTCATTTGTGATACTTTTAAATCTTGCAAACACGTACACAGAACAGAGATGGGAGCCATAGAACATCGGTTCCTCGTCTCTCCACTTACGCGTAGTATCGCACAATGTGCGTGCGCTATGGAACAGTTCGGACTTGTTCGGAGTTGCCGTCGTGTCGTATCGTATTCAATTTGAAAAAGTTTGTTTTGTTTTCTGTTGCACGTGTTGATCGTCGATCGTTCTTAATTGTTCTTACTAAATAAAGGTAGAGTAATTCAGCGATTTTAATTTCCAAGCATTGCCGTTGTTGAAAGGTATTCAATATTATTTTAAATCTCAATTGTTTCGAATTCCACTTTGTAAGAAGTTGACTGTTATTCAGAGTAGAAAGATGGCTATATCGAACGATGAATCCTTCAAAGAAATCTTTGTATCGGAGAGCGAAGAGGAGAGCGAGAACACAGGAAGCACAGATGCTATTATTATTGATAGTGCTGATACCTCGGGAATAACAACACCAGCTGAGTAAATAACATTAACAGTTTATCTTCTTACTTTTGATGAGCTTACCTTTGTTCCAAGATACTCGAATTCCTGACTTTTATTTTAGAAATTCTCCTGCCAAAAATACCGTGATCAGAGAAGAAGATATCAGACGTCGAATTAAGGAATGCATTCCCTCTTCTTCTGATGAATCCGATGATAATAATCTGTCTGGTACTGTACTTGCTGATATCATCTTATGTCGACATAAGTAATGTTTGTCCAAATTATATTAAACTTATATTTAGATGGTCAAACGAGTGAAGATCATGGAAGCAGTTCACCAAGTGAAGGATTTTTGATGAAAGAATCCAGAAAAACCGACGAACCGAGAGATGAACCATCCTTGCAGATAACAGACAGAGAAGACAATGATTCAGTAGCTTCTGTTCAAACTATAAGTAACGTTATCTCTGAATAAACATATATAGTTATGAAAATGTATTGATAATTATATTATAAATTGATTTTCACACTCATTTGAAGGTAACGAGAGTAGCTCTCATTCTGACTGCGAGATGCTTTCGGTATCACTGGCACAACAAGAAATTGGTGAGAGCGCTATAGACCCAGTGATAGCGCAGAAAAGAGCTCTTCTTGTTTTTAAAAAAGAGAAATTGCAGAAAGAGTTAAAAGATACAAAGGTGAGCAATTACAACTATGAGAGTAATAAATAATCTATTAAGTGGAAGAAACAATCTATATTTACATTTTTTTTGTAGCTTTTGCTCATTAGCACTAACGTTGATCTACTGCCAGACAAAGGAGAAAAGATACGTAAATGTATTGCTGAGCAACAGGAGGAATTGGAGAACGTGGAGGCTGAATTAAGAGGCACACCGTTGGTGCGACTTACATCCAACAAGCCAAGTTCTCCTTGGAACGATGCAAGAAATATTGGAAAGTTGAGCATATCGGAGAAGGAAAGGAAGGCCGATCAGGCGGCCTTAGCATCGATCGATGACAGGCTCCAGGACTTGCATGGTTCTCTCATAAGCAGACCTAGCGAGGATGAAAAGGCACCAGACCCAATAGGCTTAACAGTGAAATTAATGCCACATCAACAACACGCACTGGCATGGTTGTTGTGGCGGGAGCAGCAAAGACCTTCCGGTGGTATCTTAGCTGATGATATGGGTCTGGGGAAAACTTTGACCATGATATCACTGATCATAGCCAGTAAAGCAAAAGGCTTGGATGAATGGAATAGCGATCACTATGGAAAGGTGAGACACAGAGGAGGAACACTCGTCGTTTGTCCTGCGTCTTTGTTAGCGCAATGGGAGAAAGAGATAGAAAACAAATGCAGACGTAACACGCTTAGGGTCAAGGTTCACCATGGCACAAAGCGGTCGATGGCGGCTAGAGAGTTGTCGAGAAACGATGTGGTGATAACCACGTACAATATCCTGGCTCGTGAATGCGAATACGGTAGTACGTATTTAATCGACTGGGAACGTATAATACTTGACGAGGCGCACATAATTCGTAATCATAAAACGAAAATCTGTGAAGCTGTATGCACTATTTCGGCTCAGAAGCGTTGGGCCCTCACGGGTACCCCTGTTCATAACAAAATGATGGATTTATATTCTATAATGAAATTTCTTAAATGCTCACCGTTCGACAATATACGAGTGTGGAAGCGTTGGGTCGAGAAGAGAGATTCTATTAGTACTCAACGGTTAAGCGCTGTTACGAGAAGCTTAATGTTACGAAGGACCAAAGAGGAGCTTCAGGCTAAAGGCGAGTTGAGTTCGTTGCCGGAGAAATTAATCGAGGAGGTATTTGTGACACTGGACAAACCGGAAGAGTTAGTATACAAGAAAGTGTTGATCTTTTCTCGTACATTGTTCGCACAATTTCTATCTCAAAGAGGCGACAGGGATGGAATGTATTTTTCACGTAAGGAACGTAAGTCCATACAAGAATTACCTGCTGCGTTAAAATGACTGAAATCATTGAAGAACTGGTCGCTATGTTTCTTGTTCTCTTTCAGATAAGAACATCATATTTACGCAAGCTGAAAACCAATTATTATCCTCGCATGCTGACGTTAAATCGCACGAGATCTTGGTACTCTTGCTAAGACTGCGCCAGATTTGTGTACACCCATCGCTTATTAATTCCATGCTGGACCAAGAAGACATGCAAGCAGGCGGAATAACCGATACAGAGAACTTGGATCCTAGTTTGTTGTCAAAGATAAACAATATAAATCTCCACGACAGCATCGAAACGACGGAAGTGGAGAGCGAGACTGTTGTTGATAAAAGACTAGCTGCTAACTTATTGACAACTAGTAATCCAGTCTTCAATGCTGAGCGTATAAGTTCCAAAGTAAACTTGCTCATACTTTCAAACATAAAGAAAGCAGAGTATGTCCGCTTATTTTAATTTGCTAAATTGTGTCTCGAATTCAGATGAGGGTGGTGCTCGATAAAATAAAAGAGATCTTACAAACAGGAGAGAAAATAGTGATTGTGTCCCAGTGGACAGGCACGCTGCAACTTATCGCCTCTCAACTGGATCTCATGAAGGGTGCGACTTACGAAATGTTCACGGGCAAATTGAAAATCAAGGATAGACAGGTAGTTTTTACGATGTTACTTGCATGGATAGCCGCTGAATAATATTCTCTTTTAAATACACAGGGAGTAGTGGATTCATTCAACAATCCAACTGGGAACCCAAAAGTACTGTTGCTCTCGCTTACTGCCGGTGGTGTCGGATTAAACTTGATAGGCGCTAATCATCTGTTGCTGGTAGATGTTCACTGGAATCCGCAGCTGGAAGTACAAGCTCAGGATCGGATATATCGCTACGGCCAGTCAAAGGATGTTCACATTTACAAGTTAGTTATTTTACAATTTTTAAATACAATAGAAAATATTAGAGGTAGAAGAAATGGTCGTGATATTTTTCACAGGTTTATTTGCAAGGATACCATAGAAGAGAATATAAAAGCTTTGCAGGAATCGAAGCTACAATTGGCTCAAAACGTCCTTACCGGTGATAAGACCGTCGGCTCGAGACTTACATTAACTGATCTTAAAACGATCTTCGGCCTTTGAAAAATGTAATAAAAAGAGTTTATTTATTAAAAAGTTTTTAATGAAGCTAATGTAGCAAGACAATGTAATTCATCTATCGAATTCAAATTACTTGATAAATTTTCGTGAGCAGAATGTTCGATTTCTCACCATATCCTGTCAAGGACCACCTGTCCTAACATAAATGGATAGAAACAAGTCCGAACATATAAAATGATGACTATAATCTAGTTTTACATTATCTTGCAATCGAATTCTGTTAGTGAAGGGGAGGATAACAATCAACAGATAAATCAATTAAGTTCTGAGTGAAATATGTATGTATATATATCTCGTGAAAAAGCTTTGACAACATTTTATTGTTAACCGCAGAAAAAGCCATATACACTTTCACACGAAATCGATCATAGTTTGTAATAATATCGAAAATTTATAATAATTGAATGTTGTACATAAATATAAAGACGACGATGTTGCACGTTCTCGTGTGTGCCAAAACTGTACAAAAATTATCTCGAACATCTTTCGCAACGCTCGTTAAACAACTTATTACTCGGTGATTGTGGCATTTTTTTTTTTCTTTTTATATCATAATCATATCTCCTCTCATTCGTTTCTCCCTAACTGCTCTGTACCCCTCTCATTACCTCCCTCCCCTTTTTTATTCGTTCGTATAACACTCTCAGATTCTCTCTCCTCCGCATCGGTAAAAGGACACGCTAATTGCATTCTGTAGCACGCTCCCAAGTTCGCAGAACTTGACGACTTCATATGAGATGCGATATATTTTAAAATCGATAATCAAATACACGGCCGGAGCGGGTGGAAGGAACGATTTTTGGTGTTTTTTGCGCTTCTATAAATCTATCTATCCTATGTACTTCTGTTTAGCGGCGACGGTCAAGTGCCATATATACACATATGTACGACACGTGTCTATACATATGTGTGTATATATATATTCATTTATTTATATATTTATTTATATCATTTTTATTTATTTTTTTTTTGGTATTTTAGTCGGTACTCCGAACGCAGCACGCACAATTGGTATTTTTTTCTCTCTTTTCATTATACAGTATCGCGAATTATTACTGATTAACAACAGCGATTGCAATATTTAGACGCGGCGTGCTCCAATTCAAATCTCTATTTCTTTTTATTATTTTTAATGTTTATATATATATTTATATAATATACCATTTGCCTAGAATTCTTCCACGGTATCGTCGGCAACGCGACAATCCACCATCCCCTGTTTCTCTCATCATTTTTCTACCGTATTGCTCTAATCGTTATCATGATATCGCCTCGATACTATCCAACGTTATACTCGCTTCCTCT
>SHCU01000413.1:9095-39018 GCA_004307685.1 Ceratina australensis
AACACGAGGGTGGAGCAGCAGCAGCAGCGGTTGGGATTTAAGATCGGGCTTCGTTAAATGCGTCCGACCGAAACGAAAAATGGTAGAGTTCGGTTCGTTCTTTTTGTAACAAAGTATACAATTTCGAACAAATATCTTAATCCCTGGGCCCCGGCTCGAATTTATTGCCGACTTTTAACACCCAGATGCGCGACACCCAAAGAGTGTCTGTTTCCGAGAATATTCTGCCTCTCAATCCTTCCATGGATATAAACTAATCTAACGTCGTAGACAAAGAACGAGCAAACGATGATCATGCTCGTTTTACTGAGTGCAGAATATTTTTACTGTATGTGCGAGGGATTAAAATTTCACGGGTTCTCAGAATTCTATGTATACCATGATAACAAACAAAGAAAGAGCAAACGATGAACATGCTCGTTACTGTAAGGGCGAGGGATTAAAACGTGGCATAAATTTCAGGTATTTCCAGAATTCAATGTATATCACGATAACGCGAGCCGTAGTTTGTCAGTCGTTGCGAGTACATTTTAATAATTCATATACTATTTTTTACAGACTTAGACCAAGCAGTAAAAGCTTATATGAGCGCCGTGACTATCGCATAGATACCTAATACGTAATCGTTTGCATACTATTAACTAACCGGCATACTAATAACGCGGACTCGCGCGATGACCATTCAGCCAACGATAAATACGCTCCGAGAGGAATTAGTAGTTTTTTTACGGCGATTAAAAATAACGTTAAGTAAGGAAACTTGATAATTCTGTGTCTTGATTAATATAGAAGATATATCATTTTCTACGATCTTCCGGCATGCGGCAAAGAGCCACTAAAACTATTTCGTGTAAATTCTGTAACAAAATTATACTTTCACAGTCGACGGCATAAAACCAGCACGAGGCGCAATAACAAGATTCGAGACGCGATAAGGGAAGATACAACAATGATTGATGTACCGTATGAATTTCATGTAAGACTATTGAATAAGAATGCAACAAGCACAAAAAATGAATGACTCATATTGATTACATCCTTATCACGTTTCTCAAAGGACCACACCCAGTCAGATTTCGTTTCCCTTTTTTCCTATGCACATGCATGCCCGACACCATTTTTTACCTCGTCACCCATCGCTCCTCGAAACGCCCAACTCTTGATTCCATACTCGAGGAATCCTGTTCGTAACCCAATATTTCAACGCGCAGCGGCCTGGATTGGAGCGTGATTCTCCGCCTTTCCGACCGCTTATGAATCCGAGAAACACTGTGTCGAACAATATCACCCCTGTACGTTTGTTCAAAGAATTGGATCGTGGGCAAACATAATTAACGAGGGAAACGTCCGATGGAATAACTGCCGGCAGATAAACAATTTTCCTATCAATATTTAGACCGCGGTCCCGATATCTTGGCGTGCACGAGCGGTCGGCGTTTTTGTTCCGAAATCTTGATCGATAAATCAAGCCGCGGTGCCGCGGTAAGGGCGTGGCCTGTTCGAGTTTCCCGCGGCCGCAATTGCACCGGATCGCGAAATTCATATTCGCGGATAAGTGTTCCGTGACTCGCCGAGATAAGTGATTGGTCAGCGGCGGAGGGTTGGACCGGGGAAAAAGAAAAGTAATGCATAAGGAAACAGGATGCGGGGGCGTGTGGCGTACCGGAGGTTTGCGTGCGCTATTTTCGCATATTTCTATGCGCTCGCCCGCGGTGGATCGCGATGCAGTTTTACGAGTTATACCATATCCGAGAGAGAGGAGCGTAATCCGCCGGCAACATCGCCCTCCGGGGGGAACTGTCCAACTTGAACGATTACAGTAAAATTCCAGGGTAGGAAAGAGGAGAATAGGAAAGGAAGTAACGAAGAGGGGGTGGAGTTGAACGCCGGGAATCGTCGGGCGAGCAATAGGATTTGCAATGCTAACCGGAACTTCCCCCCTCGGCTCGAGTTACACGCGTTTATGCACGCCGTCGGGCTTCAACGATTTCACGCACGTACATCCTCGCGGATTAAATTAATTCTCCCGGTACACGTGTATAAATAATATTCGTATCAGAGTAGTTTTGACGGACGACGTAATTGTAAAAAATTAACATCGCTCTCTTATCTGTAATCGTCGCACGTTGACGATACGCGCTAGAAAAATGATTAACACCGGGACGTAACGAGTTGTCAATTAAATCGTTAATTAAAGTTATCGTGTAAAACTGTTTGAAGGTAGTAAAAGTCCGCGTGAACGATACGGCTAATAACCTCGACCCGATGTTAACCGTAGCAGCAGCAGCAGCAGCAGCAGCAGGAGCAGCAACAAACGCGAACCGAGTAGAATGAATGGAAAGCGCGTGTCGCGAGGTTCGGGCCAAGATTAACCGGGCGATGGAAGATTCTATCGGGCGCACGAAGACAATCGTTTTCCGTCAGGTGGAGCAACCCGAAGGTTGCACGCAAGTGCGTAAAAAGTTTATTGCCCGGGGTAAGCACCTTTTAAAAACGCATCGCGGGCCCGTTTATGAGCCTGCGATTATGTTCTAACTCGGAACATCATCGCGCCATCATCGCGGCCGGCTATAAACAGCAGCTTGCGAACACATGTAACCGCGAGCTTAACAAATCGATCGCTCGCGATGCATACAAACGCGGTACTGTAACGTACGCGATTCTCAAACAATATAATAGTAGAAAGTGCAGAGCGCCGGTCCTACGTTTCTTAGAATGTACTACGCTATTGGCTAATTCGGAAATATCCGAGTTTAACGTCCAGTTTAGGGACGCGATAGCGTTTTACGACGCGCGTTTAGCGACAGCGAAGATCCGATGCTTAGAACGACGTATTTCACTCTGTTACATAGAATTTACTTGTAATATCGTTTTACGACGCGCGATATCGGGATTCGACTGCAACTGCGATCTTTGTTTTAAATCTCCCGGTTGTGAATACGTCGATGGTATGAGTAACGCGTGGCCCCCCGCTCTCGGTTATTTTGGCTGCCGATGTAAAAAAATTTGCGCGCGGTGCTAATTAGCGGCGTACCAATGGTGGTTCGCGCCGAAAAAGAAATCGGAGTTTCGTTAATCCAGGCCGCGTTATTGCCGCGAATTTAAACAACGATCGGGGTACAGGGAAAGAGTCGGCTTGAAATAATAAAAAGGGAGGCCACACAAGACGATCAGACCGCACGCTGTGCGATTATTGGAAATGTTATTTCTTAAGCCACCGACTCGTAATGAACGCGGAGGAACGTCATCCCCGGGCATTGCATTCCGGGTGAGGATTCTTTCGAAGGAATCCACTCGGCGACCCGAACGTCGTTCCCCGGATAATTAAGCAATTTCATGGGATAACTCATAATCGTCAGAAAGGATTCGAGCTTCCGTTTTGCCATCTCATGACCCATCGACGATAGTGGTATTTCGGGAAATTCTCGTTAGTTTCCAAATTTTTCTATTTTCCTAGCGACGAAAATCTGCTCGCCATTCGGTTGTTCCATCGTGCTCGTCGTAACGGAAGCGACGGACCTCGACTCTCCACGGGATACTCTGTGTTCCTTTGGTTTTCGGACCCGTTACCTGCATTTTTTCCCCTAATTTTTTTGCCAAACAAAACTCCCATTTTTTTTGTTCCTCCCTTTTGAAGGAAACCATGTTTTTTCTACTCGCGGTTGTCACGCTTGTACCCCTTTACGGCCGGACGCTGGACCGAATTTTACTGTCCCGAAATTCAAAGACACACTCTTTTCCAGAGATGTAATATGATAGTATTTCTTGAATCGTTCATACGAATCTTCCTATCTCTGAAACGATCTCGAGGAATCGGTAAGAATTCTCTAACGATTCGTGGAATGAATGTGCTCCGTAAGCTGATTGACCACGGCTGCCCGCAACCCGTTACCTGTCCCTTTTTTGTACTTATAATTTCCAGCTCGAGTCCGGCCGCGAGGGAAAAAAAACCCCGGTTGAACGAATTCCCGACGGTGTTTACCATGCTTTACGACGTGGAAGACGAACGGATACGAGAAAGAAGAGGCTACACCGTTATAAATTCGAGCACACAGACACCGCGGTGTTCCCCTCGAACTTTATGGTGTTGCCAGCGCGAAAAAAAGAAAAAAGGGTTGAGACTCCCTCGTACGTAACGAGAAACCCTAAGGTCTCTCCTCTCCGAGGGTCACCGTTATTACACCAAATGCAAAATGTCTTCCGTCTGTCGCTCACTCAAGTCCGGACTTTCGAGAGCAGCGTTCCCTTAAAAAGCTCTCCGTGTTCCCTGCGCGCTTCCGATAAGTGAGAGAACGTCGGTGATAATGCTGTACGTGCGTGTCTGCGAAGCGTGTTTCGTCGACGCTATCAACGGGATTGACCTCGACAAAGGAAGCCTTTGAGAAGCCACTGGTACGTTAAGGGTCGGTGAGTGCGATGGAGAACTGTCAGACGCGGTAATTAGCAAAGGGTCCTTCGTCGTTTAATAGAGAGATTCATTGTACCTCGCCCGATCTACCGATCGAGTCGAGCAGTAAACTTTCTTCGAGGTTTTACTGCCTCGCGGGTAATATCCGTGTGAAATTCTTCATCGAGATTAAGCTTCCGCGTGTATGACGTACATCCGCGTAGCGCACCGTAATAGCATCGCGAAATTTCTGGTACGTTACGTATCCACCGGTTCGATCGTTCTCAATTTACACCCGAGGCGTTGTTTAAAAGACGGCGCTTATTTCCAGAAGTCCGCGATCTAATCTTCTTTAAGAGGATTAAGGGAGGATACGATTCGTCGATACGCTCTTTACATTAACTGATTGAAATGTTTGCGGAGTATGAAATATCCCACTTTCATTACCACCCCCGCTGAAAGCAGCTTCGCCCGATCGCAAACACGCGCGGCTATTTTCTTTTGATGCGTTCCGCGTCGACCTTCAATCCATTTTTACATGAACCGCCTCTCAGGCTTAATCGAATTTAATCCAGTACAAATTATTTTATTTTAATTCAATAGAATCATTTGATATCATTGTTACTTTCTTCCTATCAATCAAATTAATTTTTATCTGTTCCGAATAAAAATACTGGAGATACTCCAGTTTGGTTACGTAAATGAATGCAGAAATTTACACGTGTTCGCTAACCCTTGATGTTTACCGAATCCTCCAGAGCGTAGGGAAAGATTTCTGTCGGTGTTCTCTTAAAACGATTCCAACCCGAACGCGTTTATTTCTGGTTGCTTCCGCTATTACGCACAGCTCGCGGCTCAAAGCGACTCGCTTCGTAGAAATCGCGTGGAAACAAGTACTTGAAAGATATTAAAGCTGGCTTAATAAAAAAAAATTAAAATGAATTTTTTTCCATCTCTAATTGATCTTGTCCCTTTTATCGATTCTCGCATAAAAACGACGAGCGTACAGACTAATTTTTCGCGGTGGGTTATCGCCAATCCCTTGAAAGATATAGACGCTTCGAGGCGGAACCCAAAGATCAATGCCGGAGGGGTGGAAGATGGTAATATCTTCATTTGCATTGATGAGTTTTTTGTCGATACGATCTTGGCTCTCGGCCCTCGCTTTATCCCATCCAGAAATATCGAATCCGCGAACGCGGGAACGATACACTCGATTACCTATCCGTTGGAAACTGCTGAACGGCTGGATGGGAACAAATTCTCTGAAAGATTGTAGCAAAAGTCGTGCGACCGCTTCGTTAATTGTTCGGTAAAAAAAAACATTTATACACGTTTGAATAACGACGACGCGGCTTGATATCTCTCGTTCACCATTCCGACGGGAAGTTTACGCCCGATTAAAATGAAACAAAGATGGGGACCGAACGCAGGGGACCGCGCGTTAAGCCGATAATTATGATAACGCTGATAACGCGAAAAGAAGTGCGCGGACGTATAATAACTTTGTCGGCAATTACACGCAAATATTACACGGAACCAGATACAGGTGGCCCATTTGTCGGGGCTCGGGAGCTTCTGACGGTCCGCGATAAAGAGAGGGCGGTGCCCCGCGGGCACTCGTTAATGGATCTGGTTTCGTTACCTGCTGCTGCTGCTGCCTACTACTTTCACGAATCGACGATTCCTCTCTGACCTATCGCATTATATCCAATCAACTCTCATCCGATCCCTACCCAGCTGCAATCCCTACCCAACGCCCGGGATCTACCTTGATCCACCTCTCGGGTCTGGTTATTGCGAGTTATTCCTCTAAAAAGGACTAACGCCCGAAATTAGTTCGGAAATTATGTCTTCGCTACGGACCGCGTGGAATCTTTCCTCACCGCGATGGAATCTCGTTTCTTTTCGGGCTTCATTATGTTTCAGCCTCGATCCTGTGGCTACCATCGAACGTAGCTAAACCGCCGTACACCCAGATCGTCATTTAAAGAAACACTCGTCGAATCCCTGCGATCATCTCCCGTTCGTCTCTCTCCTTCTGAGATATACCCGACATGCAGATACGTGTTCCGCGCGATCGTTGTACAGACGGAGATAATATATTTTAATTAGTTGTAGTTTGTATCATTCCACGTTTTTATGCGTGCCGATTTCCGCGCGGGCCGTTTCGAAGGAAACATCTCAGTCGGCGTAAAAATTTATCGCGAGCTTACAACCAGGAGAGAAGGGGTTAAGGTTGAAATTAAATTTTCCAACGGCAACGCGCCGCCGCCGTCGGCGAGCGTTGTCTCGCTTCCTGGCCTTACGACGGATTCAAACTTCTCATTTCTAAATTTACTCCCGCGCACTCCGGGCGTGCTCTAAACTTTTACGAATTTAAAGCCTTTTCCCCGGCTCTCGCTCCTCTCTTTCATACCTCCAAGGATCCCGGTCCTTCGCTTACTTCCACCTCGGCTTGATACGCGCTCGAGCATAAATCCCCCAAGTGCTTTTAAGCTTTACAAGTTCCGAGAAAGAACCAGAATGTCGCCGACTCCGATCTCGAAACTTTCAACGCGTGAGAGGCTTGTTCCCGTGTGAAAAATTTCCCACCCGTTATTACCAGGTTTCTCATAAAAAAACCGACAGATCCTGAAATTAGTTGAGAACTTGCTAGTGCTTCAACTTTCAAAATGTCTCCGGCTACCTCCCGTTTCGCAGACTCCGCTTCAACCAGCTTTCTAATTATCCTAACAATTTTTTAAAGGCAGATGAAACAATTTTTTTCATCCAGCGTTCATGTCACCGTTTTCATATCGTATGCAAAATCCCTTTTGTCGAGTACCTCGCTACTCGGAGCTGGCAGCTTCGAACGTGAATCAAATTGTTGCTACCCTGGATCTTGAAAGTTTAAAATCTCCCGAGGGCTGTTACGACTGGGTTGAAAGTTTTGCCGGCTGGAATAGCTCCGGCCGTGCGACACATGCACCTTGTTGCCTCTCGATAAATTTTAACGAAACTTCTTGGAAATCCTTAAGCTAGAAGAACGAATTTAATCCCTTTTGCACTGTTATTTCGTTAGTCAGTTTTGGATTAGAGGAGTCAACAGAAATTCGATGAATTTTGTAACAACCTTCGAAGACTGAAGATGTAACGACGTTTAAGTATATCCATGCGCTAAAATTCTATGTTAGGTGGAAGAAGAGACGAGGAGACGATCAATGACGGGGTCGCGACGACACCGTTTAAAAATATGTATCTAGTTCTGGAAGAACGGTCGTAAATTCCGCGAGAGGGTTAATTTGCAGCGGACCGGAGCGACGGTGCAATGAAGCAGATAGCGACGGGAATTGGCGGGCGGCGCCACAAAAATTTCTATCCTCCCGGGATGATCGACGGTCTATTTGAATTTTATAGAAATTCTAGAATTATTCCATCATAAAAATACGGTTCTATTCTCTGTTTTCCCCCCGGGTCGGAGCTATACTTACACGCGAGCAACATTTCGGAACGATCCCGAGAAACGTAAGATATTGGCTACCAATCAGAGATTGAAAATTTTTGGCTAACAGCATTTTCGAACGCGGATAAATATAGTTGAGCCTGGTGAAATTTATCGACACGATTCGACAAAAGACGGTCGACGCGGCTGCGGCGGTTTTATATTTTCGCGACTCGAAAATAATCGTAAGAGAATTTATACGCCGTCGGTCGGATGCGTTTTGGAGTTTGGTTGTTCGCGATCGTTCCTTCGTGTGTGCATACATAGGCGAAACGCACTCGAGAGATGCACTCGAGAGTCCGGATAAACTTCAGATACGCAGAAGGCTTGTCCGTTTTATCGACCCGTCGCGCGACGCGCGCACGTCTTCTGGTTCGCTCTGCCCTTAGGACGATCATGGCGACTGCACACCGCAAATCCCGTTTCAGGCTTGACGTTTTCGACAAAATGTTACCCGACGGTCGGCGCGAAAACTGGATACCGGCCTACGCGAATCTTCGAATTTCTTACACTAACAGGAGGCGTTAAGAAATTTTTATTCAGGTACGAGCAAACAAGAATCAATACGAAAATAATATCAGTCTTACATAATAACTGTAAAAGCACACCCACTCGCGAAATATTTTTTCATCGGAGCGTAGAAGCTTAAGGGAAAAAATTCAATATCTATTATATCGAGCAATACATTTTTACACCGTTTCCCAAACGTTCCAGCTGCGACCATTCGTTCCAATCTACATTTACGATAACTACTCGCTCCTTATCTACCGTACCTTGTGCTATTTTCAAACGCGCTCGGTTTATCACTTTTCAATATTCGAGGCCCGAATTAATTTTTCCTTACAGAGGCATAAACGCGGAGTTTCTCGAGATCCGAGAGGGTACAAGATACAAAGTAACCAGGTAACAGTGATGTGCTTCGAATTATTACAGAGTTTTACGTTGTAAAACATTAAATGATGTATACTGATAAAAATTATCGGTTCTTAATTTTCGGACGAAACTTTCTATTGAAACCATTGGGCTTTTATTCTATTTCATAAAATTCTGACACCAAAATCGTAGACGAATCTGTGTTACATAATTAACTGTAAATAAGGACAGAGACGAGAAGCCCGTATCGCCGTGCATTTTCAGTAACTTGCAAGATAAATGAATACCGCGTCGAGGTAGGGTGGACGGGGGATGCAGCAGTTTCTGCGCATTCCCCGGTCCGGGCATAGCGCGCATGCACCTATTCTTCCAGCTAGATACACCTAGAATGCATCTACCCATATTGCACAATGGGGAAAGGGCCGTGGCTGCTACGTGAAACATTTTACGTATACATTTTCCGGCAAATAATAAAAAGGGAAAAACCGTGTGGCCGCGGTTAAATGCCGGTGATTCCGAAAAATAGAGGTGGTGACTTTACGAGCGAAAGAATTCATGCACTTTTCTCCCTACGTCATCCGTTCGACTTTATACGTTTTTTCTAATTCTGCATCGTTCACGTTCCTCGCACGAATTAATATTGTTCTCAGCGTAAAATGGAGCCGACGGGGGGGTACGATGGAATCAAATTAAGGTCGTCGACAAAGGAATCCTATCGGGACTTGCAGTTTTATGAGCTTCCTTACGTTCGTCTATTACGCAAGACTCCTTCCTATGTATGTATAGCTTCGACGATGGTTATCATTACAGGTCAACGGTCCACGAAATTGCGAGATCCTTCGATTCCGTAGGGCTTCCGAAACTGCCAGTAATTCCGTACCTTTCCAATCGATACTGCAATTAAAAGTCTCTCCTTCTCGTTATATTACCGACGTCTCGGATACTGCGACTTTCGGATACCTAATTTGGACTCCTCGAAGAACGCTCTGAATATTGATTAACTCATCAGGCGACATCCTCTAATTAATCCCAGTGACTTAATTGGAAGAAGCTTAAACGAATTCTACTTCTACGTAAATTATCAGTATAATATCACACGAATTATCATTGCGACGGACAGTTAAGGGTTTCCCCCAGGAAAGAAACCAGTTTCGCAGAAGAAGTCAGCTCTTAAAAAGTAACCGACGGGGAGCGGCTCAATATCTATCGAAGGTTAATCGAACTCCGAGTGCACTGATAATTAATGGGGCGCAAAGGATGGAATTACAGAGTTTCCGGCGTGTTTCCCATGGAGAAGCTGCGCTTTGGCGAACTCGATTCGCTGCTGCCAGAGACATTCGACTACCAGGAGCTCTCTCATCTTTCCCGGTGTATTAGATTGGCTTCGAAATACGTGACCTCGCCCGAGAATCAACCTCGTTCCCAACCTTTCTCCCTTCGCCCACGCCCCCTCTTCTTCTCTATTCTACCCCTCCCTGCGTCGACGATTCTAGCAAACCGTCGTTGCAACCTAACCCAACCTACCCGGAATATATCCTCCCACTTTCCAAGTCTTTGCCCTCTTCGAACGCTTTTCGTTTTTCATTTTTTTTCCCTTCCCTGCCCTCTGGCTTTCTTCCACGCTTTCACGAGGCCACACCATGGCCGACCCACGTTCACAGAAAGGGAACGGTTAATCATATTCCTCTCCTTATCTGATCAACCCTCTCTACGCGTTTCACGTGTATTGTCACTTGCATAATTTCGTCAAATAATGCGTTTGCATAAAGTTTACTCGCGGGATTCCGTGGATGGCATTTGAAAGTTTGACGATATCAAAGAATTACCCTAATCCTGTTTTACTGGTGAGGTATTGAATATTCCGTGAGAGCAGAAGCTGGAGCGTTTGTCCGAGTTTTCGCTCGACAAAAGGGGATTAAAGTGCAAGAGACGCCGCGTCGCACCTAGAAATCCAGCGAAATGGCCGGAGTTCCTCCGGACCGGTTATAAAACTTCGAATTTCATGCAATTCGGTTGGCGGCGGGGATCGCGGAAGGAGGGATCGAGGGATCGAAACATGCGCATATGCGAGAGTAACCTCGAGGTTCGGGTACCTAGAGGAACAAACTCATTTCCAATGTGTCCAACTATCCTTAGCATCCAAGGAGCAATTCTTATGCCAACGACTTTCCGTAAAAACGTCTCATATCGTAAGACATTGTTAAATATATTACGCCGTCGCCCTCCTCCCGCGACGTGCCGTAATACATATGCATGTGGCCGGAGAGACGAAACGCAGACTTCGTCCGAGATCGCGTGGCTACAAACTTTTACAATCGCTGTGTGTGTTGATCACTGTCTAGACAGTCCCCTATCGATGCGTTGCCCTTTTTTTTCTCTCCCCGAACAAAGTGGATTCCGAATTCTATCCTCGATACGAACAGTTCGCCTAGACCGTATCAACAAATTTATAACGCGCATGAACGTACTCCACGCGAATATTAAGATAGATATATTATTAGAACCCTTATCTCCTTTTAACCAAGGAACTTGTAATTGAATCGTCGACTCCATCGCGAACGCGCACCATCGGCTACAGTGTAGAGGGTAATGAGCGCTTAAAGATAGCGCGAAGTACGTCCGAAGCGAGTTAAAGGTAAGAACAGAGCGGGCAGTGGTTGGAACTGGCCGATCCTCAAGGCATTATCTCCCTTCTTTCCTGTTATCTCCGTCTCCGTTCCGTTTATACCGTCCTCGCTCCTTCCATATCTTCTTCGTTAGCTCGACTCCCACGGAGAAATTCTTGCATTTTCACAATCTCCCAAGTTTTCATGTCTCTCGCCGAATATCCAAGTTTCCTTGGCTCGTTCCACGGAACTTCGGGTCTAATGAGACTTCTCTACGAACGTCGCCATCGAGATAGACGCGTACGTACATAACCCCCGGCCCTAAACCTACGGTAGTACACGGCGTTCGGTACATGGCCGACGAAATACATCCGGACAACTGTTTCGCGCTCGCGCGCGCGCGCGCATTCTCTCTCGGTTCCGCGGCGTTCCTCTGGAAATTCGTCGCCGACATTCTCGCCGATATCTCTCCACTCGTCCTATTTCAGTCCCACCCCCGGCACCTCCCGCCGACGGTCACAGTTTTACGTAGCCAATCTTCTCGTCAACAATGTAATACGCTTTACGTCTCGTTGGGAGCGAATAAAATTTCCGAAACGAAACCCGGCCTTGATGAGAAAACTTCCAAGAGGCCCTTCGCCTTTCTTTCTTTCTTTCTTTCATTCCGAATACGGGAATCGTGAAAGGATTACGCGCGTAGCTTGCAGCACTTTGCCGACGTAGAAAATATCCGGCTATGATATTTTGCTAAAAACGCATTCCGTGGGCGGGCGCAAAAATCGTTGAACGCCCGCGGGAGATACGCGGTTCGAAAACATCGTGAATCCGCTCGCGACGTCGGTTGCAACAAGTTGTACATTCCTAAAAATAATGAGGGGAATACGGGCGAAAATAGTGATCAACAGCTGGGCCGAGGTCTCGATTCTCGTGCATAAACAGCGGACATTGCGAGCGGCAGGCCCGATCGGCCGCGGACGAGCGTAAAGAATCCTCTTTACGATACCACGGCTACGTCTCGAACCGCTCTTCACGGCTCTGGTTATGCCAGCTGGCCAGACGGCTAATTGAGAAGTCCTAGACGTCCTCAGACGCGACTTCAATTTACATGGGATACTACGAATCGCGTCTCCCATTGGCCGGTGGGAACACTGTTGCCCGATAAAAGCTGCACTAAATAATCCTACCGGCGAGACCGCTCTGGTATATGGGAAGGCGAGGGCGCGAAGTCTGCGCAAGCGTTATTTTCGCACACACGACCACGCTCCGAGAAATTGGTATTAAATAATTCGCGGGCGCGGTTGTCCACGAGGAAAAGCCGGACTGTCTTAAATCAGACTTGGCTCGGGGATTCTCGCTGCGCAAAATGCGGGGCTCGTAAACGCGTGCTCGTTGAATCACTGCTCAAAATGGCGTAAATGAAACCGTGTAATATACGGTGCATCGGTTCTATTTTCTTACTTACCCTCTGTCAGTTTGTTATTCTCAGTCTACACATTTACATATTTTACTAACTACCATTAACGTAATAGATTTTCTTGTTTTTGTATCAAATATAAAAAAAGATAAGAGAGATATGTAAAAATTCAATGCTTCGATTGCGATAAGTACGGTACAGTGAATCTCGAAAAATAGAGAATAATGTAACAATATGAATTTTCCAGGAACATAATGAAATAAAGAAGCGTGAACCGTTATTATTGCACAGGTGCTTAGATGAATGCTTGTGAAACGGAAGAGTAGAACGAAAAGATACGAAGAAGCGGACAGAGGTAATTTTTTTACAGGATAAGCGCAACCCCAATGAGCACGGGAATTACTGTACAGGTGCGTTGGCGAATAATTTAGCAAACGTTCGCATCCTCTAATTACAGCTTGTTAGAGTTGCTAATTACACCTTCGCACGAGATAAGTTTTAGATGCATTCCATATAAATATTCATTCGGTTGTATGCTTAAACATGTTATTTTTAACAATTTACTTGATTATTATCAAGGATTCAATACCGATTAAAATATATAATTTTCAGACGAATTAACTTGAAAAGGAAACTGCAAGTACTGACAGGTAAATTTACGACGGACGGCCGTGATCTCGTTTCTACAAGAAATCTAGCGGTACCTAACAGAGGAACGGTATTTCTTCGAGGTAAGAAAGGGCTGACCAATTTTTTGCCGCTGTCCATTTCCCGGAGATATCGGGAAATTTTTTTCATGCAAACCTTTTCGCATCTACAGCTGCTCCCAGGCCAAGCGAAAGGCTTGCTACATAGTTGCAGGGGAAACGAGAATTCTTTCGTTATATCGGCAGTAAAGTTTGCGCTGATCTCTAGACTTATTGAAGTATCGAACGGGGCTGGGAACAACGAGCTACGGACGCCCATAAGCGAGGATAAATTCCACGGCGTCAGGTAACGCGGTAATTTGGCAAAAGTGGGACTTCCTATTGGAAGGAACGCGAGAGGTAGCTCCGAGAGCAGAAAAAGGAAACGATCCTGTGGTTGGAAGAGCAAAAGGAGTAAGTGGGGAGGGAATCGGAATGCTGGCGTAGGCGGATAGACCAACGGAAAGTTTTGCCCGATCTCGCGTGAGAAACGATATTCCAGCATTAGCGGACGAAGGACACCGGAGGAAGGATAGATAAGATCTTCGACTATCATAGGACCTATACAAGGGGTAAGTTTCTTAATCCTTCATGAACAGATCAAGTGATATTGTATCAAGGGGAACAATTTAAATATTACATTTTACTCTAACAGAAATTCTAATAACATAGAATGCCAGTTTTGAAGATCGAAATTACATATAAATTTTGCCATGATTTTAATCTCTATTATTCGCCGTTCGATCCAACAAATAATTCAGGTTTACGGGATTAATTAACGATAAAATTCCGTGGTTCGAGTAACACGCCCGGTAGGAATATTGACGCTGTCGCGTTACATCCCGATGTAATTCCTGCAGCTCGGCAATAAAAGACGAGTACGTCTGTTTGCCAGGTTGAACTGGCTCGTACAGAGAAAGATCAAATACGGGCGCGCGGTGACGGGTAAATGAGAAAGCGGGAGAGGATACGCGAGCTAGATCCATGAAACCGTCTGCAACGACTGCATCAGAACACAAACCGGGCAAGCCACTGCGGCAAAGCTGCGGCTCCCGGGTTTATTCGTGTCCAGGCAAAATATTTCTGCCTGCGGTTTTCCCTGGATTATGCACCGGGGACATTGCCTACCTAAAATCGTCCGGCTATCAAACCGCCGTACTTAAACGTCAGACGGCCTGGACAGAGATGTAACTTGACAAGGAGCCGTCGCAATATTTCCGTTTAGTCTAAACGCGTTTCGATTATTAGAGACTATAACGTAGAATGTATCTCTACATTGTAAAATAGACGGTAAATAACGACGGTACGGTTCCCGACGGTCTGGGAAGGTGAGAGAGAAATATTCGCGTGACGCGGGAACGTTCAACGCCACGAAAGAACTGTATTGGGATTTCGCATCCCTTTGAGAAACGAGAACCATGTTATCGCGAGCGTTAATTGGCTGGTTTATCTCCTGTCTAGAGGTAGATACGCCAACCCTCTCTGGCTTATTGATTTCAAAAGTCTGGCTCGAGTCACGAACGCTCATACCGGTTTCTTAAGTTTTTAAAAACAGAAAGTAAGATTACAAGAATTCGATTCAATATTTCACGATCAAGCTCCTGTCTCCCTTCTCAATTTTCTACTCAGCTGAATATCAAATATAATAAAAGGAAATAACTGATAATCGTAAATTACAAGCTTGCTCAGAGCGATGTAAAAACTCGCGTCTCTTTACCGTACGCACCTGTCGCGATAAAGGCGATGATGCGCCAAAATGGTGTACGACGATAAATTAGGATACGCTTTTAATTACAGTTGTCCCGAATAATGGAATTGCAACTTTCTCATGCAAATTGGCAGACGTAACGAGGCATACCTTTAGAGACAGCTCGAAATCGCGAGATGGACGTAGAAATGAAAATTCTCAAGGAAAAGAACCAACAAGTTTCGGTTCATTTTACTAACCAACTGGCCCTGAGTGTCAGCTGCGGCGTTGCATACGCGTACGCGGTTCGTGTAACATTCTCGGGTATAAATCGCCAGGGATGCGTGGATAATTGTACAATCGCGATAAATCAAACGATCAGTAGGAGACTGTAATTATACCCGTATGTAGACAATGATAAATCAAATGTAAAGACGCAAGACCATAAAATGTAATGACCCAGCCTTATGAATATTACGCTGAAACCGCGTATTTACCGTTCCTCCTCGTCCCTCTTATTAAACTCGAAACGAATAAGGACCGCCTGTTTTGTCGCAATTCTTACAACAAAACTCTGTAGGAGATTCGGAAAATGCTTTATAAAAGGTAAGATAAAACTGTTCTAGCTATCAACAAGTAATTGATCGCCATCGTATAAATCTGAACGAACGTGTTTTATAAAGATTTAAACGAGTTACAGCATCCTCCTCGATTTCGGATTGATCCCGTCCGCGGTGCAATAATTCAGCGAAAGCAACAAGATTTATATGCAGTCGTAAAGATACTCTGATCGAATATCTTGCCGCGCCATCGCCAGGATTCCGGCCTAACTGCTAGCATAATTTCATCTCTACACGAGAGTGTCCATTCCTGAAACTATGATCGTCTAAGTGCTATTCCTTCAATCGATGTGAAAAAAGAAATACTACAGATACTACATACTACATACACAATACTACTAATAATACTACCTGCGACTGTTCCATCTCCACGACTATTTTGTCTCTGTTTACATTGGAGACTTTCGTTCAAACATAAGATCAACATCAGAGTGAAACTAGAACCGTTTGTTATTCGAGCATGGGAAAAAGTGAAGTGTCGGCTGTGCGAGAGCAACAATAACGGAGTGAGAAGAAGCATAAACATAAGATAAGACTCGAAGCTCTAGTATGAATGACTCTTCGCTCTCGACGGCTTCGCATACATATTTATCGAACGGATTCTTTATCACGATGACGCGGTCACGGCTGTATTTAATAGAAACGATAGAAAGCCTGTTGGACAGCTGGTCGAGGTCGATAACCGAATACAACGATGGTTCGTTCGGTATTCAAAGCGTGCAACTTTGTAACAATAATCGAATGGGAAATAAAAGAGCACTGGTACGTGTAGGCTACCAGTAGAACCTGTACCCCTTCGAGAACATCCTATGCGACTTAATAAAATCTTAATTCTTGTCCTGCTCCTCGTTATCCTATAATTTAAGGTAAGTAGATAGATGTTATTAACAGTATCATGAATACTCCGGGGAAATCAACGTCACGGGACGAAGACGGAATAGGCACGTGATTTGTCAACGGTCATGTTGCAATGATTTAATATAATGGTTGTAAGACTAACTTAATGACTACAGGTTAAGAGTCGTGGTGGTATACGTACGCGAGAAGCAACAGGAGCGGCGGGGGACGGTTAGAGTCAGGGCGTAGGCGGATCGATGTTGAAATGAGGAGTTACTGACCTGTGTCAATCGTAGTTAAGAGAAAATCCCGACGGAAAAGCTTGCAATTGTTCGGCTCCGTGTCACGTGCTCGAATTCATCATCCGCACACCGTCACTCCAACGAACGCGTGACGTTATGAAACGCGGACGCATGCGCGATGTTAACGAACTCACTCGCGTTGGATAGAGTCGATTTTCCCGGAGCACGCCGGCCGTCGGACGCAAAATTTAATGAATCCCACCCAACCGCGTGTCATGCCGGCAACTGGTCACAGTTTAATCCGAGTTCCTCCTCTTTTCCGTCCTCGCATACACGTACGCGTTGGAATACCGAAGAACAGACGCGTATCCCCCGGTATACGTAACGAAGCGAATCACTCGTTTCATTGCGGCCGTTAACCGAATCGAATTTAGACGCGCGCGTACCGTTTCGAGTTAAAACAGTTTACCTTAGTTAATTACATCGGTAATCGGATTAACATTCTACTCGTACGTATCTATCGATTAGCTATTATGCGCGATTACGATGATCAACGATAAAAATGTGCATTGAAGTCAAGGTTACGTACGGACGTACTCGTAGCCGAAACGAAGGGTTGTAACACAAGATAATTGTTCTAATTACTTAACACGATCACTCGCGTTAAATTCAGTTCGCACCCGACCGATTTTGGAACGTTTGTTAAAAGATAATTCAACGAAATAGTGAGAAGGCACGCGGGATTCACGGATCGACTATTGACAACGCCAGGAAATATGTAGTCCATGGCATAATCGACGGATACCGGAGTCACGCGGTGTCTATGTTTATTGGCGCTAGCGTCGACGTCTACGTTACTTTTCTAGTCGATGGTGTTGCCGGTGTCGCATCGTTTCGTTCGGTCCTGGCTAAGGGAAAATGTCTCGGGAAGCCGCGAGAATACACGGTGGGGGTTTTATGGGTTTGCATCCTATGTACTCCATCGTATCTTTGGTAATGTCACCACGGCAGAACCTACCTACAGTGGCTGTCAAAAGGGCATGCATTTTCGATGCCTCTAAGGTACACACGACGCATACATAATTTTTGTCATCGATATGAACTTCCGTTTATACATCTCGTTATGAATTAAACGAACCCTTTTTCCTAAAGATGTAACTCCCCTTTCCTTCGTCGTCGCGCGATGACATCCAGCAACCGTTACTTTGTATGCTGAATGTACAATCGAATGCGCCTGTACGTGTGGATGTATGGAGGTATGGATGGGATCACGGTGCACGAGGTAAGGAATGTTTGAATGTATGCTCTTGATACGGGTTTACTAACACCGCGCAGCGAGAACCATCTGATAAGAAGTATATAACATTGTATAAGCGAGGTATAGCGCTGGGGATTTTAGTAAAATTGAGTTTCCCCGGCCAACCTATTTTCCGAGTAAGCCCCTGCGCTGGCGCCAATGCGCTCTGTCGTCGTGAGAGGAAGACTTACGGTTTTTTTTCTTTTCTCCTCTCCCTGTTATCTCGCCGTAGTTCATCTTTTCCCTTTACCGCGGGGCTTCTACCTTAGATTAAATTTTTAACGCTACGCTTGATGATACCGGCCGTGGTTTCTTTTAAGACTGGATGATATCGCGAACGTTGTATTTTTTATCACATCACGCGTATAAAGTGCAACTAGAATAGCGAAAGAAGCGAACAAAGTTTTGATAACTTAGATACAAATTCTCATTAATATGATACAGCACGGGCATATCGTAAGAATCAATTTTAAATATTGAAAATCGAAGAACATTTTATTTGTATGTGTGTGTGTGTGGATGGCAGTGCGTTTGCACTTGTAGCTATAGACTTGTGTCGCGTTGAGTGAACGTAGGGAATGTATACGTACGTATAGGGTCGATAAGGTAGGTTGCAAGAGTATTATCGATCCGCAGATACGTGAAACGAGAGAAAAGGGACTAAGATTCTATAGGAAATTAGATCATTTATAAAACTTCAGTTATCCATCAGGCAATTGCAGTTTAATAATATAATGTTAATCTTTGATCAAATGCAGCTTGACATATAAGAATAGTGATGCATAAATTATTTATAAAATTCAATTTGAGTTTGATAACAGGCAGCAAAATTTAAAAATCGATTTTGTCCTGTGATATCGGTAATCGCGGTAAGTTACCTGGCGGCGAAGAGAGAACGTAAAAGGTGAACGGGAGAAAAGGTGAACCTGGTCCCTTATAGCCCTACCCGTTTACCCTCTCAGGTTTAACATAAAACAAGGATAGACCGAATACTCCGGGGGATGGAAAACGCAGTTGTTGGCAAGCTGGTAGGGGAAATCCGGGATAGAAAGCAGCCATGCTGGCCTGCACGGCCAATCGGAGTTTCTCTACGTCCCGTTTCCGAGTTATGGCCGCGAGACACCGCCCAATGTAAAACTTGGCGGACGGTGCGCTTATTGGATACGAAGGCGTTAAAAGTTTTATTGCATCACTGACAGTTACACCCCGCATCCGAAACCCCGCCAAGCTCGCCTCTCTCTCTCTCCCTTAAATCGTAATAACTCGCTCCCTCGCGAACCGCGAGCACCCCGATGAACCCTGCGCGGTTGAAAATACCCCCTGGACTACGCCCGTAGATCGCGAGCTCCATTTTCTATTCAATTCTCCAACCCCCGAACAATAATCACGATCACGTACATTTTCAACCCCCAGGAATGATCCAGAAAAATTTTACATGACGATACGAGTAAGGAATTTCAAATTATAATAATGAAACGCGGAGAAATCGTTATTAGGACTGCGTCTTTAGAACTCAGTATTTTGGAAGCACCAACTTATAGCCAATTTTTTAACCCTCAACCCTTAATTCTTAACCATCGAAAATCTATGAAGTAATTTTCACGCCGTATTTGCAATAATGAGACATGGTAAACAGTATTTAATCTCTCGTACTGTATCTCATTTGATTCTATTTACATAATGAGTCTAATTATGCAAATAAGAGAGATCAAGTGAATCGTAAAATATCTGCATTGAAACTGATGAGCTCGGATAAAAATCTCTTAACACTTTAACTGATTATATCACGACGGAAAGAAAAACGTGCTTGAAACAAGCATCAATATCAAGTTACAATGTTTACGAGATCAAACAAATCATTCGATGAAAGAACAATAAGCATCGATCAAATAATTATTAGAGTAAAGTCAACAGACATAGTTTACTCACCCCTGGCCCGATCGATGAACTCCGATCTCGTGGTCTCAGGACACTCCACTCTCGTTCCAGTCAGCACGCGAATGTTTAATTATAGTCCACTCCCGCACTCCGCGTCGCGACACTGTCTTCTCAATATTACGCGGTTCGTTCATAAATTCCCTCGAGGAACAATGACGATCATTTACGAGCGGTTCCGGCACAAAGAGCTCATTGATGACTGCTTGCCCTGGGTCAAGGACGACTGGTTCGCAACCTCTCTCCTTTTCCTCTCTCAGCCAATTCATCTTCTCCCTGACGAGTCGTTTAGTTATTTCAATCTCTCCCCATTTACAATCTTATACAAGCTTCATTGATGATTATTACTTCTTGTATTCCTCAAATTTTACGTTCGCTTTACGTTCAGCGTTCACCGATTTGTGAAAGATTGTCGTTCCCACTGGTTCTTCGATCCTGACGCGATTACGTCTCGCGATGTAATCTGCGCAGCACATTCAATAACATTCTTGAATTCTCGGTCATCTTTGACGTGCGTCCTTCGTTAGGATAATGAAACACTGAACAGTATATTGTTTACATGATTGAACGCCGATAGGAAGGCGAGAGAGATCCGCGGAATAGAAGCTAGGGCGACCATGTGCTCCGCGAGGCTCACGAACATAACTGCGCTTGCGCCCCCTTCCCTATTATGCCTGACCCCTGCAAGCGTCACACAATCTTTCCCCCCGCACTCGTGTCCTCTGACCGCTGTTTCTCGGAGATGGATAAGCTACCGGTATCGGCCATCGTAGAAGAGGAGAGACGCTAGACTTCTTCTTACTCTCGTTTAATAACTATATTTCTTCCTCTTGTCACGTTGTCCGTTTTAATTGCTCCTCTCGGCTGAGCCACGCACTTCAACGCGTCTGACACGAAATAATAAAGATAGTCCAGTGGGCGTCAGTTGACGGAGAACGCAGAGCACACCGACGGCTATTCGATATCACCGACGACTCTCATTTGCATCTGTACGTTTTAATGGCGTCCCGTGATAACATCGAACGCGTACCATTAGTCTCTTTGTCCCTCGGTCGAATCGTTCCGCGAAAAAGAAACGGTATCGCGATGACGCGCGGACAACAGCGAGACACTGGATACTCGTGTCACCCTTCCACTGCGCTCGAGGCGCATCCCGTGCACCCGATGCAACCCCCTTTTACGCACTTGCTCCTTGCGGCTCGCTGCTTCCTTCCAGGTATACCCATGCGCACTGCACGAAAAACGGAAAGAGGCAGCATCGGCGAAGAAGAAGGTGAAGCTTATTCGTGTATCGAACATTCGCGTCACGTCGGTAGTCCGTAGGAAGTAAGAGGTTACAAGCACGAAAGGTTACGAACCAATGGCGGCGAATGGGCGTTCACGCGATACCACCGTTTCGATTAAAATTCCCCGGATCGGGAATCGATTAATGGTCGTACGTAGATTACGCGTCGCGTCGCGAGACCGTACGCGCTAATGTATACAACCGCGACACCGCCGCGAGCACCTTACCGCGTGGATAGTTAACGAGCCACTGATCGGAATGTTCGCCACTTAATTTCGTACGTTCGGTTACGCTCGGATTTGTCCTCGGCCGTAATTGCGTCACGTCTCACCCGAAGCCGCGTATTTACCTATTTTTTGTTTACAGATACACGAGGTAACATCGCGTGTACTACTGGCTAGATAGAGGGCTTGAAACGAGTATTCTATCGGAACGTAAAATTTAACGCGACGCGATTTTTTGTTATCCGATCAGCGCGGAAGGATTTAACTTTACGAACGAGAAATGGCCTCTGGTATTTGACGAGAAATATTTCTGATAACAAGAACGAATTACCCACGGGGGAAGGCTGATTGAATAATAAAAACGAAGGGTTGCTACGCGTGGTCTTGTTCGCGTATTTACGGCTCGTTGAACGAGGACAATTTAATGAAAATCTGCGTGCGTGGAATGTTGGCCGCCGGAAGGGTGGAGAAACAATATTATCGAGATTCGTTCGTCGCGTATATCCCTCGCGGGCGAATGGCGTCGGGGATGAGCGAAAAAGAATTCGTAACGTCGTCTCGTAAACTCCGTGATTTGTACCCCGATGTAAATTACATGATAAGAGCGTAAAATCCTGATTGCTTCATACGCGATATAAACCTGTTGTCATGCACGATCTTTGATGCAAATCGTTGCATGTTATTGCCGCCGATATCTCCGCGACGAGGAACGGAACACGCCTCCGTTGGTTACTTTGTGCTCGGAGGGACGTGCACGATTCTAAAAACTAACAATTTAACCGTGGTAACTTACGATCGCGATAAGAATTTGTCGCCCCGGAACAATGTGAGTAAACCGCGTTCCGAGAAATCCTGTTCTCGGTACCGCGTACTCCGTGCTTGAAATTATTTCCACGTTAAGATTCAACTGTTTCTTACGGATAGAACCGACTGGTTTAAGGATCGCTGCCGGGGAAAAATGATGGGAACGACGAAAAGGGAAACCTTTATCCTTGCGCATCTTTCCTAAAATTGAAAACGTGACCCACTTTCACTTCTGAGGAACTGGCCATGCAGCTGGATACCAGTTGTAAAGTAGAACAAAAAATAGGAGTATACAACCCCCGGCGGAAGAGAAAGCGTGATTTACCTGAAGGAACCAAGGGAAATCGGCGACGCTGATCTCACGGGCACGATTTAAAATCGAGAAACTGGTTTCAAAATTATTTTTCACGAGGATCTTACATATCTACCTTCGCATTGCACGGGTGTAATTTCCGTCTTTGTTTATCGCGCTTACGCGTCGATAAACCGCATACTTTATAGCCCCTACCGTTATCGGATTATTCTTCAAACATTTAAACTGTCCATGTTTATCGATCTCCTGTTCGAGGAAACCAGTCCTTAACAAAATTCGAACAATTATATTTCCAAATATAAATAGTATCGAAATCGATTTTAAGAATCAGATAGCCTCGACAGAAGTTACGAACACGTTTCGTGTGTTTGCCTGCAGTACTTTAATGCACTTTCAACGATGCCTCATTTAACACCTCTCAGATTTATATCGTACGAGCTATTGTTCTCATGTTATAAACTACAAACCATTGTTATCTCGATTTTCGCGTTGATTCGAATGAAACAAGGGCTTGTGTTTTCAAGCAAATTGGACAACGCCGATAACCATCTGTGAAATTAACGTCAAACAATGCCGAGGTTAATTGACGGATTTTCATCGTTTTACGAGTAAATCTCCACGTGAGGAAAACAGCTTCTCGCCGTGTTGTTCTAAGCCAACAAGCTAACCGTTCTTAAAGCTCTCCCGACCCGAGAGGACCATATGAGCCGCATTCTTTCTCTCGATCCTGAAAGAAAAAAGAGGAGCAGAAGAACGCAGAGGAGGAACCACACACGACGCTCGAACTCTCTTAAGAACTTGATAACGTTTTCGCCCCGAGGATTCACGTACCCGAAAGCTCGTCGGCTCCCAAATATTCACAGTTATCACACGGGAATGACCGGGAGTACAGTGGACCAGGTGCGCCCGTGGGATGAAGGCATCGGTGACCATTTACGAGTACGCTACTTTACATCTAACGGGGGTCGATAACGCGGTGATCCCGACCTGCGCGGGTATGTATTTTCCTGCATCGAGGAAAATGCATGCTCGAGGCACATGGCGCATGGTCGCAGACCGCGGCCGACTGGCGGCGGCTACGGCTTTGGGCGTGACCATCCTTTTTACGACGTCTCCTCCAATCGATAAGCCCGTTTCCCCACCAGCGAGCTCTTATCGCCGTCGCGATAGCCGGTGCACACTCGCACCATCGAACAGAAATTCTCCTCTCGCGTCGCGATCTCGTCGACGTTCTATCAAACGAGGATCCGGGCAAAAACCAACGTTAATTGAGTTTTTAAGCCGGTTGCTCGTCAGCTATGTTTCGTCTACGAGCCGACGATTCCTAGCTCCTCTCGACTCAGTGAACCTCGAGTTTAATTATCGCATGCGACGCGGGGAAACATGGAGACGCGACCTTTCGACCAGGAGATAGGTGAACTTCGACCTTTATGAAATCCAATGATACTTACGCGGAGACAGCATTCCTTTGGTTCGATGCAAAAAAGTTAAGCTAACGTTTCGCAGGTCTACGGACGGCTGTTCCGTCTTCGAGTTAAATTGAAAACATTCACGAACGCGGTAGCGTAAATGAAGTTGGTACGAGACGTATTGATAAGCTTACCGTGTCGGATCTTGATAAGCAGCTGGACGTTGTTCCGACGCGACGGCGGCGGGCGTAACGTCGCGGCGACGACGACGACGACGCTGCACGCACTCGATGCCACGCAACCCGGGGAAGTGATCCAACGATAATGCCGGCGAATCACGTGACCCCGGGCTGTTTAGCGTTCAACTTTCCCTGGCACACCACTGACGTAACACGGCCCGTGTTCGCGAAACTTGCGTGGACCACGCGACGCGCGACAGGGCTCGATTTGAAAAAATGATCTCCTCGCGAGTGAGAGGCGGCTCGCGGAACCGGTGACGACAGCGTGTCCGGGGTTGGAACGCGGCCGGACCCTGAGGTGATGAGGCTGGCCATGTCTCGCGACTAGAAACCGAAAATAACCGTGGAAATACTGTCGGGCAAACGTCGGCGATGGAAGAGAAGTCCGGTGGACGTTCTCCGCGCTATACGGCTTCGGGTTTTGCTATACTATAAGATAGTAAGTGAGTGAGAGACCAAGCGGGACCCCTACCGGCGCAGCCGTACATCTTAGTATTATGGGCAACTCACATTGGAAGATACGCCATCAAGCATAGCCCTAGCGAGAACGCGAGAGCGAGCGAGCCAAGCCGAGCGATTGTAAAAGTTTTAGGGACACTTTGCGAACGACGGCTCCCTGCCCCTCTACTCTCTCTCTCTTTCTCTCGCCTCTCTCTCACTCTTTCTCTCCTCTCGCCCGTGTACCCCTCTACGCGGAGCCGCGCCCCGGTTCTCTCACCCCGCTTATCCTGATCACAAATGTACTCGGCCGAGGGTGAGACGAGGAGGAACAGCTCGATGAACCAAGATGGGAAACGCAGGGAACGTCGGCCCCATCGAAATAGACGCCCGCCCACCCCCTGATTCTCCCTTCATCCCCTCTCGGGCTGCCGTTCGGTCACCGCCGCAGGAAGATGGCGAGATGCGAGAACCCGTGATGCCCTCGCGTCTCCTACGGTTCAGGCCACGGTCTCTTCGATAAACAACCCGAAGCAACAAGGTTCCCCGATTACCGTGTGCAACCTCGTATATGCGCTCCGGGGGGAGATTACGTTTCAAGAATTGCCTCTAATTGACTCGGGAAGTAAAGCGCTATCTATCCGATGATACACGCTCTCTCACTCTCTCTCTCGCGAAACCAGTTTCAACGGGGGATAAAATGCGTGCACTGTGCGTCGCATAAAGAACGATGTCTCGTTTTTCTTTCGGCTACATCGACGCGCATACACGCACACACACACACGGACACACACAGCTGGATGACGCCGAGATAGCATCTTAATGAAGACGAGAGAGTTATACATTGCATTTGGTTCCTATCGCTGGACGAAGAGGAGCAGGAGGACAGCCCGGAGGCATATCTGTACGCGATTGAGAGGCCGGCGTCGCGTTCACGTTGCCGGGCGAGGCGCTCGATCAAAAGAGGAGGGTAACCGAGTGGAATGGCAAAACGAGGTTCGATGGAGGGAGAGGTATTCGCGAAAGAAACAGAGAAGGGATTTATAGCGAAAGGGCACAGCCGAGAGGAACGGTTCTCCGTTGGCGTCGAAAATGCCTGCAGAAAGAGACAATGGATCGTATAGACAAAGAGGAAATGTTACCTCCGAGGTGTTTCTTGTCACTGTGCGGTGGCGCCCTCGTTTTCTACCGCTTGTCGCAATTTTTTTTTCAAATCATTCTTAACGATCGCCGCGTCTCTAGATTTTCAAACCCCTGCGTTCGGTCTTTGCTTCGTCGAACGAAGAGATTGGCTTCTATCTTGATAATTAAGCTACGTCGCGGAATGATTCTTTTTAGTGCAACATGTTGAGGTAAAAGCACGCAACTCGCTTCCTCTGGAAGTTTATTTACAAAGCGGAAACGTGGTAGGAGGTCCGGTCGGCTTACTGGACCGCATCTCCTTGCTCTGATAAATTTCTGTGCAACGCGCGATGCATCGGTCACGAATTTTCGGAATCGACTTTCACGCGGAGCTAATCGACAATTAAACCCACCGGTGCTCGTATTAGAATTTAATTCCAAGTGCAACTCGGATCGATGATCGTACACGATTAAAACAGATGCTAGGTTTAGACCGCTTTCAATTACGTAGAACGCTGAAGCACAGGCGTTATTAGCATTCTAATCGGTCTGCGCATGAAGGTACTCACTTTTTTGCACGGCTCGCGTCACGAAAGAGAATAAGATTCTACGCTTCTCCGAGCAAGCACAGCGTTCAAGGCTCTAATTTATTACTCGAATTCACTTTGAAGTGTACTTCGCGGAGGAAAAAGTGTTTCAACGTTGCGCCGCGTGACCCAGTGCGATTCCTAGAAAGAAATTAATGTACCAAGACTCCGCGGGCATTGTCTGAATCGATCGCATAGTTGTGTCCCTGTGAACCGGGCAATTCCTGGTAATGCCGCTCTCCCATGGAACGAATGAAAGGAAAGGACGTTATTCTCTGCTTCCGCTTCTCGACGCACTCGCTGTCGCGTATTTCAGCTGAAATTCATCTCCTCTTGTCAGCTTATTTCTCTCAGTGAAACGTATATTCATCTCGAGTACGTGCACGTACTTACTATATCAATCGTAATTGCTCGACGGTATTTGTATTCGAACACTTAATTATCAATATTTCATATAATTTAATATCGGAGACTTGGCGCAAGATTTTGAAGAAAGACATGATGGAACTATCCCCTGATTAGATACAAAACTCGAGCTATTATAAGCTATTGCCAGAGGTTTCGGCCATGGGTTGCGAATTAAAACGTGAAGTAAGTTTAAGCGTCGGTGCTCGCACACATGTCGCCGGTACCAATCCCAATTAAGGCTTGGATCGCGTGGTTCGGCGCAGGGGAAGGACAAAACGCACGGCGCCGATATAATAAAATCTGAAAATGACGGCACCGACCGTCTCCTCGGGCTGCGTTATTATCCGGTTGCTGGCAAGATGCGCCGGCCATGAGAGAAGAAACATAAAATAGCCGGTTAAATGCGCCGAAGGAATACGAAAAAGTCTAATATGAGGAACCGTGCAGCAGCAGCAGCAGCAGCAGCAACAGAAGCGAATCTTCTCTCTATCCTCCTACCTCTCTCTCCCGATGCTCGAACGACGATGGTCCGAGTTTATGCCGCGGGACTAGGCGTCGACCAATCCGAGCAGAGGATTTCGCGGGACGAGTAAATAAATTGAACGCGCCCCGCGAACGGCTTCCCGGAACCGGTGAGACATTTCGCGACTCCACAGACCTGCCCCCGAAATCGAACGACCGTCCATAGCTTCTATCGGCCCCACGCATTACACAGTTTATTCCTCCTTTTGCCTCTTCCGATGCGTCTAACCGGATGACTGTACGCGTTTTAAGAATATGCATTGTAGCCCCTTGAAGCAAGAGCAATCGTTATCGTTCGTAACTACATATTCTTAAATCTTCTTCACCTGACGTCTCTGGGTACGAAGAGGACCTGCGACGGCAACGCGAGCCCGAAGACGTTCGAAGAAACCAGTCTTGATTTCTCTTGAATTCGAAGCATCGCAAGAGCGCAAGAGGAGGATGGATGGAACCAGCGAGGTTGGAAAGGGGAAGAAGACAGTGTCCCAGGTTTACTGGCAACATGGTGGCCCTGACAGAGACGATTTCGCTCGGTCCCACTCGGTCTACCCCATAACGCCCCATATACTCGGCAATTTATGCGCCGAAACGTATTAAATACCTTCCTGCACCCCCGCCACGCGCAATCTTCCAGCCGCGACGCGACGGTCGCTATATATCAAAGGCAATATTTTAAACGCGGTACACCTACATTGTGAACGCGACGCGAAATTTCTAAGAATAGAGACAGATCCAGACACCGTGGAGGATCGTTCGCTTGAATTCTGTCCTCCCGCCGTCGTTCTGATAAGACGAATACGCGTCACCTGAAAAAACTTCGGCGATCGGCATTATTTTTAGACGTAGGAAACCGAAAAGAGCGTAGGCACTGGGTACCAGTAACACTTTTGACGCTGTGCAGCTTAGAAACAAAAAAATATTGTCTCGGCGAGAAGCTTGGCCGGCGAATGAATTATTTATGAGCGGCTCGCGGAGCGAAGTTCCCGAGATAATGAGCACGATCGTAAGCGCCTCTCAGTCCTTTTCCTCTGCGTGTACGCGATAAAAACGGCTGCCACGTTGCTGCGATCGCGAGCACGTGTTTTCAGCTAACGATTGTTTTATCGACGTCGCGGAATTGCCCGGCGTCAGGTGGCGAATAATGCACAAACGAGGCCGCGATTTTAATTGAATCAGTTATCCGGATCGATTTCCTAAAAAAATGTACGGGACCCATCCTCTGTATCTATCTAATTAAACGAATCGATAAGATTGTGGAGCAGGGCATGGGATAATTGGGAAGAACGTTCGGCAATAACTTCGGAAAATTTGAATTCTGGATTATATTCGGATCAAGTAGTTTCTGATTGAGTAAGAAATGATGTTTCGGTGTAAACTCTACCCTCTAGAGTGGATGGAGAAACCGGTGGATCGTTTCGAGACGACTCAATCGGATTCTCGAAGGAGGAATATCCCATCCGTGTTGAACTCGAGTTCGCGACTCGCTCGAATTGTTACCCGATACTTCAGGCACTCGTACGTACTCTAATGGAATTGTTCGCCGTTATACACGGATGGTATTAGGTTAAAAACGGAACTCCCTGCGAGAGAGAGTCTCTCTTATCGGCCATTCGCTAAATTAAAAATGGTCCAGACCTGTCTCCCATCTTGTCTGCTTCGTGACACCCTTGACAATCTATGTTTGTTCTTGAATGATCGTAAAACTTGTACGATGAATCATTTCCCTGTAATTCTTATGACACATTTTTCTTAAGAAGTAATTTCATGGAATTTTCGCCTTGGACTAATATTATCGTTTGAGACGGTTGAATTCTATTTCGAAGGAGCCCCAGAATATTTGAGCGAACGATGCTCCTTATATGAAATTCAATTCGTGGAAAAGGATAAAAGCTAAGTGGGCGTTCGTTCGAGCCGAGGAATATCCGTTGCTGGATTCGAGTTAGACCACGGTGGGCGGGTTGTCTTCGAAAAACTGGCTCCTCCATTCCGCCAGGGAAGGACGTTTGGTCAACCTTTTATTAGTCCGCCGCGCGGACGCCTCTCCTCGGTCATTTTCCGCACAATGTTGCAGATTCCAGTCGCAGGATAAAAGAAAAAAGAAAGGATTTTTATTCCTCTGAGATACGGCCGTGTCCGATGAACCATTTCTCCTTGAAGACATTAACGACTGCTGCCAGAGATATCGACTTTCATCCGTAACGGGTTGATCCTATTCGCGACGGGATTTCAGAGGATTATACCTTGAAACGCTCGCGACGACTCGAATCGAGAACGTCGTGGTCACCGTTCCGCGTTGCGATCGGGCTATCGCGTTTGCATTTTCCACGGTGCTGTTACAGCTGATTGCAGCCGAGCTCAACGATTGGCTGGCAGTAAGGCTGTACGTTCCGCTCGGGCGTTTGTCATATTCGAATAAACAAGAGGAACAATCGACTTCGCGTTACGACGTCCAGATAAAAAGCTCGCGATGTCCTTTACGCGCCGGATGACTTACGCGCGAAAAT
>SHCU01000413.1:42955-63716 GCA_004307685.1 Ceratina australensis
CGCGAGAACGATTACTGACGTTTCAAATGATACAGTAATTTTAACAATTTAACAACCAAATTCACTCTCACGATTCTGTTTTTTTTTTACGGTCATCGATGCTGTTCCTAAACTCGGGCTGAGAGTGATGCTCGACCACCCGATAGTCCACTAGGTATGATTAAATCTAAGTCGTTTTATTTTACATATAATATAAGAATTATAGGTACTAGTTTGCGATCCTTGGTAGGCGATAAATACAACACTCTGGACACAATTAGACTAATTAACGCTTGCTTCCGACCGAGTCTTTCGAGCGAATACTCGCGAGGATAGACCGACTCGTACTCTCTCGAGGAAATGTCCCTGCATCGATTTCTCGCAGGATGAAACTAATCAGTTAACATAGAAGTTATCTACAGTAATCGAAATTGTACTTCATCCTGCGACGATCCGTCGGCACATTCGTTTAAATACAGGGTTAAGAAACACTGTCCAGCCTGAGTGTTGATACACGCGAAGCTCATTGGATCCCATGGGATAACCGATCGAAAAGAATTAAGCTATACGACGATTGAATCGCGTTGCAACTCGGATCGATCGTTACACCTCGTTAGTACTTTCCGCGTAATCACAGACAGTAGCGATCAACGTTTCACGTGACGAGCAAACAAAAATTTAACAGAATGAAAAATACGAATTTATCAACGCAACACGCCTATATATCTTGCTAACGATTCACGCGGGTCAATTAAAATTAATGAACGACGTTTGATTCTCCGATTCGCACCATTACCTCTCGTTAACACTTACCCCTTTTTTTCGTCCTCGATCCTGGACCGGTTGCAAATAGTCATGGGATCCAATAGATTCTCGACCCGCTTCTCCTTCTCTGCGAACCGCGCGAGCTGAACAGTGCGAGACAAAGCGAACGTACGATCGAGAGCATCGAGCAAGTGTTTCTTTTTTTTTTCTTCTCTTAAAGGGATGGGCACAGGGGGGCTGATGGAAGTTCGTCCAGGACAGAGAGGATCAGGCGGGGGTGGGAGGGTTCATGGACAGACACTAAGTGACACTAATTTGCTTCACTATTATATATATAATATGTATAACTGGAGGAAGTACTACCGAATTTACGAATTGGACAGATTGCTTGGTGTGCGGCACGTGACAAATGCGCACTAAACTCGAAGAAGACCGACACCTGACACCGACACGCGGGAAAAGGAGAGTCTGTTTCGTTGGACGTACTCGTGGACGCCGCTGTAACATCACGCTCTTCTATACAGCATAGTATCATAATATGTGTGTTCGTGTGTGTGTGTATGTTCTGGTATTCGTTCAGTGACCGACTCGATGAGGATGACGATGACCGGGCATTAGTAATAATAATAATAATAATAATAAAATAATACAATGATTATACTACTCGCGAAACGTTGTCTCTCGTAGCGGTATAGAGCAGTCTTTGAACAGCTGCGTGAACCTCAGTAAAATGTGTGTGCGTGGGTACATATCTATCTATCCGTGGACGACGACGACGAGACCGCGCGCGGCGGTGACGTCGTCGTACGATTTCTCTGGGGCGTCTGATCCTGGATGAGATCGGGCTCAGGCGGCCAGGCCATGAGGCGACTGATGAAGAAGCGCTGGGTACTGCTGAGCCACGTGCGCCAGTTGCTGCTGCTGCTGATGATGATGGTGATGGTGATGATGGGCGTGCGAGTGAATATGCGGATGAACGACAGCGGTGGGTGGGCTGACGGCGTTCGACGCGCCCGCCGATGGCAGGGACGTTTGCGATTGAATCGCGTGGCCGGCCGTGGCGAGGCTCGCGTTGCCACCGGTACCACCGGTCCCACCGGCGTTACAGTTGTTCGTACCGTTCTGATGAGGATGGCCAAAGACGACCCCAGAGAAGGCCACGGGTCACTGATGATGCTTAGCCGAACCGTTCGCGTGGTGCGCCTGCGCGACCACGTGGTGGCTCGAGGGTTGCGCGTGACCCGCGCTAGGATGATGATGACTACCGGTCGCCGCGTGATGATTCGCGTTGTTCGCGCTACTGTTGTTGTTGTTGTTCTGCTGCTGCCGCTGGCTGTTCTTCTTGTTCTTCATCCGCCGGTTCTGGAACCAGATCTTCACCTGGCGCTCGGTCAGGTTCAGGTTGCGCGCCAGCTCCCACCGCTTCTGCTTCGAGACGTACGCGTTGTAGAGGAACTCCTTCTCGAGCTCGAGGGTCTGGAACTTGGAGTATGGCTTGCGTTTCTTCCGCACGGTCACCTGCCCGGTCCAATCCATGTTCGTGCTGCCGCAGCCGACTCCGATCCCCGCGACCCCAATGCCGACGCCGACCGTTCCCCCGGCCAGGGAACCTGGAGGAAACAACGAAGATGGGGAGGAACCCCACATCACTTAACACAATTAGTTTGCCGGTAACAAACAACCTAGTTGCTGGCTAGATACAGCCAGCCAATTACAAGTTTCCACGATTGGATACTCGAACTGTTCGTCGTTACGCTTATCGGAAGTAATTTCGACTCCATTCCGAATTGATTAGCGGAGGCATATTAATGAAAGAGAACTCGGAGAGCAAAGGGAAACCTTCTCTTCGTTTTTTCTTTCTCTTCACGGAAATCATTAAAGAAGGAACGAGAGCAAACAGATGGATATCGGGTCGTTAGGCGATCCAACACACTTCCTTTTTCCCGAATGAAATCTTCTATTGACACTTGCTACGCGTTATAGACCGAATCAAACGGGCCGATCGATACACGGCGAAGGAAACAGAACGAGTTTTCTTTACTCGATTTTAATGGATATGTTAAGGATATCAATGTGAAGATCGAACGTTGTTAAGCGGTGAAAGTATCTCAATAAGCGTAACACTGATCGCGATCATTAACATATAAATACTAATATTATAGGTAACGCTTCGCTGGCTCCTCGTATTATGCGTGATACGATATAATGAGCCTCTTGATTTGATTTTAAATGATCGTGCTCCGGTCGGATATCGCTCGCGGTACGATTTCGCGCGAAGGATTAGCGAGGATTCGAGCGAGATTCAATGAATCGAACAATTTCGAGAACGGTCGGCGTTTTTGAAAACGGTGGATCACGAGATCGTGAAATATACACGGAAAGCTGCTCCCGCTTTGCCAGCGTGCGTGCATGTGTACGTGACGTTTACACGAAGGGTTCCCCACGCCGACGAGCTGATATGATATAATTGGACCAGTCGTACTAACCGGGCGGGAAACATAGAAACGGGGCCGCGAAACACGGAACTGTTAGTAGAACACTGTTAACAGACTCGTAACTCCCTCGACTAAGGATCTCTGCGCTCGTCGATCGGGACAAAAACGCTCGGCAAGTTTACGAAATCGATGATCGATGACACGCGACTCCTTCCTGAGCAACTTCTTACGACGAAATAAAATCGAAAGCTGACGCAACCATTTCTGCGCTTAATGATATGCAACACGTCAATATTGTTTGCTGTTTAATTTTGTTATATAAGAGATAATTTCCCAGGTAAAAGCATTGAATAATCTAAATTAACCATTTCGGTGACATTTTTAAAAACTCGCTAAATTAAAAAAAACACTAAATTTTACTTTCTTCGCTGACTGTTCAATTTATCGATTTTTCAATATGAGAGTTGAAAACTGTTTCCTTTTTGATCCTTGCGAAGTGCAGGAACGTCTTGTTCGGGGGCTNCGGTGACATTTTTAAAAACTCGTAACGCTAAATTTTCCTTTCTTCGCTGACTGTTCAATTTATCGATTTTTCAATATGAGAGTTGAAAAACTGTTTCCTTTTTGATCCTTGCGAAGTGCAGGAACGTCTTGTTCGGGGGCTTGCGAAACGAAGGGATTACGAAAGCGGGCCGGCTCGTCTGTCTATCTTTAACGCGAGCAGCAGCGGCACGACGAGCGCAAAGAACAAAACTCTCCATCGCGCCTCTACTTTGATATCGTTTATGCTACATGTAGTCTCGCCTTAAATTTTGTTAAATTCGGCAAAACAAAGAGGAACGAATAAGATTCACCGAGCAAATTCATCCGGCTGAACGTAACAGAATAACAAACTGAGACAACGGGCAGATCAAAGTTACAGCGTGGGAGTACGATAATATACGCCTAACGTAATTTATTACGTACTTGATTTCTTTCTCCCCTAACGTATCGCGTAATATCATCCCTCATACACCCCGGTCGTACGTCTCGTATCGTATTTGTTTAAGCAGCAATTTATTCGAACACGTACATTATTTAACAAACGTCAGCATCGTCAAAAACGTAAAACTAGTGGTTACGTGCGCGCACATGAAACCGCGGAATAAATGATGTATCGATTCGCAGCCGGCCGGCAGCAATGAGCGGCAGGAGTCCTTCGAATAAAACGCTGTCCACGATATCAACCGCGGCGCACGGTTGGATTAAACTCGCTCGTTCATTTGATTTTATAGACAATTCGATCGGGAAAAATGTATGAATTAGAAATGAGACGTGGATCTAAAACAAGAGCGAACGTTAATTCCGGGGGTATGAATAGAATTCTACGGAGAGCAGTTTTGTCGAAGTAACGAGGACAGTTTAAGATTAAAGATCCGTTCCCTCGCGTGGCAGTTTCTCATAAACAGCCGGCGATAGTGACTCGCGATGGCGCCAATTAGGGACGGTCAAAGAGGCCGTGATGCGTGCGATAAATTAAAAACCGTAACGCCGGACGCGCGTCGCGTTGTTTGAAACCTGCGACCGGCTTTTAAAACCAGAGCCGACCTGCTTTCGAGCAACGCAGTTTCCCCGGGAGTTTGTTATCTCTGCGACTGACAACCGAAAATTGGTGAAACACTCTCGCGGGCTCGCGAACGGTATCGATTCGCCATTTCACCCGCTAACGCTTTTCCCTATGCAATTCGCGGAATAGCTCTTGCCGAGTGAATTTCGTCTGACTACTTCGACCTCGACCGGAGGTGTTTCGGACGCCGTTGCAAGCTGCTGGATTCTCCGATTCGAGACGAACAAAGATAATGCAGCTGCCATCTCTTGGGGTACGGTTAAACTATACCCGGGCTCTCGTATTCTGTTACTTTGTATGTATCGCACGCCTGCGCGTGCACCTCCCTACCACGCATACGATTAACTCCGGGGACGAGAGGATCACGCGAACGGTATCTCGTTTTATCGGGCCGAGCGTGCTTCTACTTGAGTGCCGCGGCTCGTATTTCCTCATTCTTTACGGTTGCCCTTCTCTGTCCCAAATTTCGGATTTAAACGCGCTCGCCCGAGAGCCGACGAGTCCAGATTCCACCCTCGAGTCGTCGTCGCTGACGCTGGATTTAGATCGTCGGCTAGGGTCAAACACGATTTCCTCGATGAAGTCGCTAGTTCTGAATGCAAATACGGGTAAACTGGTTATGCGAGTAACGCGGCGTACGGGAGTAGTTGCGCGAAAGAGACGGACGGAAAGGGTTGGTCGAGTCGCGAGAAGGAAAGCGGACGTTAGTAGAAGACGAGCGAACGACTGCCACGGGTCATGGAACGGATCAGCTGATCGGAGGCGCACGCCAGAGTTTACGAGTTACGGCCGCCAATAAACCTGCCGCGGTTCGTTGTTGCTCATGCGACGTTTCATGGGCACTCGAGGAAAGGACGACCGGGGTGGGGACAGGAAAGAGAATGACCAAATAGATGAATGAACGACTGGTCCCGTTTTTCGACTTTTTGCCATTTAAATCTCGCGTCCTCCCGTTACCCCCGCCACCCCGTCGCGCACCGTTTCAAGGTCGACGTACAACGGATTCGGAGCACGAGCTCGTGACTTTCCGCGACGCGGTGTTCCCCCGCGGACTAGCCGGTGAGCACGTATCGCGAGCGACCTTGCATCCACGAGCAGCAAACAAGATTAAAACCCGCGATTCCGTCTGACGAATGTGCCGCTTCGTCGGTCGAACAACTTCGACTCGCGTTTCACGGGTGGTCGCGGGAACATTCGCCAAATGGGATCTCGGTTTAACGTAACCGTGGCAGAAAGAATTACGAGATTATCTCGGAGGCGGGAAGCGTTTGACTTACCCTTATCTGAAAATAACGAGATTCGGAGAGTATTAAGCGGGAGTCGATGCTTACCTGGAGGTGGGTACGGGCTGGAGGTGACAGGCTCGGGTGCCCCGTAATTCCTCAGGCCGCCGTAACCGTCGTGAGGGAAGGCACCCTCGGCCGCGACCATGGCAGCGGTGACCCTTCCCCGGTCGTCAGCCGCGGACGGCGTCAAGTACGGAACACCGGCTTGCGAGTGAGGATGATGATGCCCGGCCGTGTCGACCGGGTGGTGATGCCTGGCGGTCGTGTACGGCGCGTAATTGCACCAGCTCTGCGAGAAGCTCTGATGACAGGAGGATACGGCGGGGTCCGCGGCGCCGGTCGCCGAGGACGAGCCCCCGGTCGAGGAACTTGTCGTCGCTACGCCGGCCGAGTTGAAGTTCTTGTAATCGGAGGCCGATCCGGCGCTGGGCGCGGAACCAGCGGTCGCTGGCGACCAGAAGCTCAGCGCGCCGGCCTTCCGGTTGTCCCTGGAGGAGCCGGAAGTGGAGGTAGGGTCGGCCGCCAGATTGTAATACGTCGGGGGATTGTTACCCCCGTACGTTTGGTGATGGTTCAGGGAGTCAGCCGCGGCCGACGAGTAGTGCGAGTCCTGGGGGTGATGGGGGCTGTAGCTCCAGCCGCCTTGAGATCCAGCGGACGAGGAATGGGAATGACGAATGACGCCCGCTGGTCCGGCAGCAGGCGCCGGATTCGTTTCGACGCAGCCGACTTCCCCGTAGGTGGAACCGGCCGGCGTGCCGGTCAGACGTTTCGCCGGTATATGGAGAGGCCCGGGAGCGCTGTTGCTCGCAACAGACGACGCGCTCGGCGACGTCGAGCTGGCGCTCGCTGTTTGCGCGGGTGTCGCCGACGTGGCCGATGGGGCCGGTGCTGCCGGTGATGTCGGTGTCGTTGCCTGCTGGTGCGAAGCCGGCGTCGAGGTTGCTTGCTGTTGCTGTTGCTGGATCGATACGAGGCTCGAGGCTGTCGGCGGTACCGGTGGCGGGCTGTCCTCGTAGAGGGAACCGTTCATCATGGCCCACCAGGTCACCCCGGTGGAATTCCCCGCTCCGGTGGCTGTTCCCATCGGCGTGACGGAGCCGGGATGGCCCACGCCGGAGCCGCATAGCGGCGCGGCGTGAACATTGTCGTACAGCGTCGCCGTCGAGCAAGCCACGTGATCGGCGATGGTGCAGATGGTGACGGGTGATCGCCGGTGTTATAACGACGACCCGACCCGGGACGGTGGCGATTTCGATGGCGACGAGAGTAGGGGCGCCGGGGGTGTGCAGGTGGTGCGGCGTACGAGCGCGGGAACCGTGGAATTTCGCGTACACCCGGGGTGCGATCGATTTTTATTTTTTATTTTTTTTTATTCACCGAGCGACCGAGATCGCATGGTCGTATCGCGCGGTTGCGTTTACGACGCGCGTACGCGATCCAAGGACGGACGGGGCAAGGTGGCCGTTTCGCGTGACGTTAGCCCGACAGAGTATCGATGGAAAAGAAGCAGGTGCAGGAAACGAATGGAAGGGAAGAGGCGAAGAAAAGGGAAGAGACGGGGAGAAGAGTGGGGTTGTAGCGGTAGTTTATTATCGTTGATTTTTACGAGGACGGTCGGGACGAGAAGATCGGCGGCGATGACCAATGATCGGCGCGCGAGACGCGTTCAAAATACCGCGAGTGTGTCCGGGCGCGCGCGAGGTTCAGATGACCGCGAAACGCGGGAGGGACGCAGGGTTCATCGCGCGCGAGGCGTCGCGTTCGAATTGCGGAATAAATAAAGAAAACGCGTGCGGAAGGAGGCCCGCGGTAGGTGGGGATAGGGAAAATTGTACGCGAGCACGGTTGAGGAGAGGGTGTGCAGCGGCGCGGCAGACAGGTGGAGGGGTGGGTAACCACGGGATGGAGGGAGATCGCGATCAGGGAGGAGAGAGACGGAGCGTGGCCAAGGTGAGAGCGAGTGAGAGGTCAGGTTTAGAATGAACGAGACGGAAGGGAGACAAGGATGGATAGACGGGTAGACGAAGACGCCCAGGGGCGCGATAAAATGCGTAGCAAATCCGCCGAGAAAAGGTCCATGCACCACCACCACCACCACCACCACCACCACGACCACCACCACCACCACCACAACCAACGTGACAACGTCCAGGACGGCGATCGGGGTTGATCGAGGTTGACGGGCCACGTGCGGAGACGTCGTCGACGGCGAGGAATCCGATGACGATATCCAAATTGGTCCAATGGTTCCGGCAGCGAGCGCGATGATCGTTAGGCCCAACGGTGAACGATGATTCGCGGCGGTCGACGTTGCAACGAACGAAAACAAAAAATGACACGACACTCCTTTAGAAGCGGTCGGGTATGACTAGGCCGGTCGGTCGTTACGGATTATTCCTTTAACAATTGATAACAGTGAACGTAATGCAACAGCAGCAGTAGATAACAGTTTCAATCTCTTCTCCTTTTCTTTTTTTTAAATCAGTCGATTTCGTTTCGCGCGTTCAACGCCGTCTCGATCTTCGAACGTCAACGGCGACGTCGGATGCTCGTAACGATTATTAACGAGTGGTACGCGGCTGGACCATGTCGCGTCGAAGACACTTGGCAATCGTAATCCCCTCGCAATTCGAATCGTCGAATGCGTCGCGTGCGAACGGTGCGAGCCCGTCCCTCTCACTGCTCGGCCGATCTTTCTGTCGTCGTCCCGCTCCAGGCCATGCTCGAGCTGCATGTCGTCCCGTCTCCTTCCTCAAAGGAAACTGTCACCTTGCTCATTACTTTTTTCGTATGCACACGCGACTTGCTGTCCGAGCGCGCACACGTTCGCCTTGACAGTTTTTACACCGTATCTGATCTCAATTAAACTTCAACGTTGCCTTCGAGACGCTAATCTCTTAACGAGTCGAGCGGACGAGCGCGGTAAGATTCCAGTAAGTAGACGAACTCGTCGTCGAGGACCGTCGAGATCAGGAGAAACGGAACGTTCGTGGTCGGACGTGATCCGAGAGGATCGTCGCCTTCCTTTTTTTTTTCTTTCTTTCTTCCCGCTGTCCCGCAAAAAGTCAGGTAGTCCGACGCGGTTCCTCAGGTATAGGGAGAGAGCCGCGGACAGACCCCGTGAAAGCTGGGATCCGGAGAATACACACACGCGCGGTGTTTACACACACGAAAAGACTCCCTTTCTTCTCTCTGGCCTCGCTGAGCCGAACTGAGCGTCAACTGAGAGCTCTGCCCGCGGCTCGGACGCGCAAACGGGCTGAAAGCAACGCGAGCGCGATCTCTCGGCGTGTTTCAATACCAGACCAGAGCCACGGACACGTCTCTCTTCTCCCTACCACAATCGCGATCGCTGCCTACCCGTCCCCTCGTACCCCTTTACCTACCCTCTCCCACGACACTCTAATCTGCCTCTCTCCCTCCGCTACACAAACGCGCCGAGACACGTACACACACGGCCGCGGATACCGATCGCATCGCGCGCGCCGTCACACGCTTCGACGTTCTCCCTTTGTATTTTCCAAAGTACTACGTTTTCAATTTTCAACCCCTATCCTCTCAATGCAAACTGCGCTTTTTCACGATTCGAATTTTCTATGACCGTGCGATTTTGCCACGCGGTTACGAGTCAGAAATGAATAGCAGGTGCCTCTAGATCCGTATTGGCCTCTACTCTCCTTCACGTATATTCAACCCTTCCGACGAATCGAAATTCTCAGCTATAAACTGATAGCGTTAATTAGTTTCTAATTTTACTGTAATTTTATTTCGAAGCTTGTACTTCAAATTGATCGCTCAATTTTGAGATACTCAAGACGTATTAAAAACCCGGACGAACTCCATGCAGTTGAATCGTTATCACAAATTATCTATTAGCATCGTTGGCCATTTTAAGTAGTACAACAGTAGCGAGGATCCGACGATTTTCTTATTTCTGCGAACGACGTCTGTCGACGCGCATAGTATCTTGTTTTTACCCTAACATGTTCTGTCGGCGAACGCTACGCCATTTACGATACCCATTATCTTGGCGCATAACGAGCAGCCGTTATCGTGGTTAAATATGTATTTACCGCCATGTTGCCTGACCATCGAGCAATTATTGGAATTACCCGAATTGTCCGGCTAATCATCCTCGCAGAACCTTGCGTACACTTCTATACTCTACGCTAATTAGCACTTACTCCGGCTCGCAATAATTTTTACACCTCCTGTCTCCTGGTAATTTAGTGAGGGCAACAGGGTAATTCTACTGTTAATTTATGGGTGAGCCTCCTGAGCGAAATGACCGGCGAGTAGGTTGACCGTCGTCCATTTCCATTGATACGTCGACCGAACCCGAGGGAGTAGCGCGAGTGTACGCATCGTTCCTCGCGCGTGACATCACGGCACGGATGATGTCTCGCGGTCGCTACAATCTCGTCTCGGTGCGTGCGGACGTACTCTCGCACACGTAAGGCCGACAATACGTCATGCCATTGCAGTCTAAATCTCTGTACTTTTATGGGGCAATAAAGTAAAACGATCTGACAGCACAACTCTGGTGGCATGTACGCTTTCCATCTGTTCATCAATCTCGCGCGTGCCGCTGTCGCCGTTCGTAATCGCCGCCGGGAAACGATGATTTCTTTCGAACACGTTAACTACGATCTAGTTACCGTGAATTGTTTCATTGGATCCGTGAGAATAAGTTCATATTTGCTTCTTGTGAATGACGGCTCTTATGGGTATGAAGTGCCACGAGATCCGTGAAGGGTTGAAAATCAATGAGGCTGCAGACAGCAGTAAAGTGAATGGGAATCGTCTGGGTGGTGGAGAGATCGATCAGGTGACGGGGTGTCATCGCGTAGTTATAGATGGGTAGCACGAGAGACTGTCGCGTCGTCGTTCGAATGGGGACGCGATAAATCGCGGGGGAGGCGCGAGCCACCTGACGTTTGTTGTACAGGCGACGCGATCATGAATGGGGGCTTTATAGCAACCCGGCCATTTATAGGTAGTATGCGCGGTTTAGTAGCTATGGGTTTTAGTGCGACGCAGTTGTATACAATCCTCTGTTTACGGCAAGTACCTAAGTACCTAGGAAATGGTACGTTATCGCCCCGGTATTTTTCACCGGTTTCGAGGTCGGCTCGAATTAATTCATTAGACGTCTGCATTTTTAATTACCTTCAATTCGGGCGCAGATAACTGCTTTATTTGTTCAACGTCGATTGCCAAGTGTCATCGTTAAGTTTCTATACTATGTAGATCCGATACGTTTCTGATATTGTTTGAAGGATTGAAATACACGTGAATGCAACTCACCTTGTATACCGGCCAGTGTTCCCGGCTGGAACACGCGGGAAAGCCTGAAACATTCGCGAGTAAAATAACAATTAATATTGAATAATAGGAGAATTTAATTTAGAGACAGTTGATTATTTTTTAACTGACCTGCTGCACAGCTCGAACGGGTGAAACGTCTTCTCCACGGCGCCGTACACTTTGAGGCCTTTTAATTACAATTCTACAAAGAAAAACATCAGCCTGCAACAAAAAAAGAATATTCTCCCTAGAACACTTAATTTTCGGTACTGATTTTATGTATGCTTTCTGTAGTTTATATCGCGGCAGGTATAAAGCTCTGTATCTTGTACAACCATTAACCGCCTCGTAATGGGGCAGCGTCTCGAAAACTTCCACATTCTAACTTGGCAGTCACTCGATACTTCAAATCGTTCTTATTCTTTCGGTTCATTTTTATGTCTCACGTTGACATTTATGGAAGTGCGAATTTTCATCGCATTCATTTGCGAATCGTTTCACACTGGTAATTCCTGCTGAAAAAGTTAGAAGAATTTTCACGCGAGATGCTGTGAAAATTCAATCGAGGCTCTGCCTATGAATTTCGATTTGCCACGCTGAGCGTAAATATCGAAATCGAGGCTGCAGGTGGGACGTGGAAAATGCTCTCCAGAGGTGCGTCTGCGGAGCCCAAATCTCCGGGGGTGAGTTTACGGCGAGGCGAGCCGTTTCAAGAGAAAGAGGGGGAACCCGTCGACGCTGTGTATCGGAAAGAGATAAACGGGCCGAACTATTCCTGCAGTTACTATACAGGTTTAACCGGAATCGCGTGCATGTTTATTTTAGCGCAATCTCTGCTCCTTTTAAGAAATATTCATCGTACATCAGAAATTTATTGTACAAGATTGTAACATTTTTGTACGACACCGTTTGATGTCTCAACATGTCTTAATCCTCTTTCCCGAAAGACTCACTCCCTCGATACACAAATCCAAGTGGCTATTTATTCCGGAAAGAATGGTTTCTTTCGACCATGGATGGAAGAATACAGAGCCGAAGTAGAGGGGTAGAAATGGTAAAGCCTGGCGAAATGTGGGCTGGACGTGCTACAGGGAATATTACTCCGTCGCGCGAAGCGTACGAGAGTGGGTTTGGTCGCGTGAAATGTGTATCTGTGCGTGTATAGAAGAGATTGGCCGAGGGGGCACAACAGCCGGACACGAGAAAGCTCTTGCTACCCCGACGGACCTCGGAGGGGTGGCTCTGTTATGCCATTTCTGAAACGTTTCGCGGAAGCCAGCCATTTGTCATTTACAACGTCCAGTCGACCCGTGAGCACGCATTTCGCCGTGTAATCGAATCAGAATGTCCCATGGTCGCTCCGATTAAACGGCGCCGTTCTCACCACGGCTGGTTAAATGAAACGTTGGATTCATGAATTCTTCGAAGGGATCTTTCAAAGGGATCTTGTAAGTGTTTATTATTCCGTGTTAATCTAGATGAAGAGAGATAAGGAGTTGAAAAGCGCAAGGGAAGTTATCTCGGGGTTTACGTTCTCGTCTCGAGAGGTTGAAATTATCAAGCGGCCGATAAAAATATGGAACTCTTAACCTTGACCCGCGGATTATAGAGAAATTTATTACCCTTCGAGTGACTTTAACACAGATTTTCGATAACACCCTCTGTCAGTGTAATAGATCGATGTTTATCGCCTCGTTATCCCGTTGGGGGAGTTTTACGGAGCAAACGGATTTTTCAATAAACACTGACGGCTACGGTCACAACATACGTATCAATTTCGTATAGAAGATAGAGAGAAAATAATGATATCGCATAATTAGTATTCTTATCAAGAACATTTTAAATGTTCGAGGGAAAAAAAGACGGCTCGAGGATAAATCACAACTGCGCGCCGAAATGAAAAGGGATAAGAACTCCGCCCGAAAGAGATATAACGTAGCCAAGATAATTAAAAAAAATCCAATTCCCCTGGAACCGTAGCCTTAACTCACGTCAAGCAACAGTACTAAAAGCTCGACGGAAAGGGTTGTGCATTCATTGCGACGCGAAACCCCTCGCGAGAGATTATACTGAAAAAAGTTTTCTGCTGGAATTATGCTTCAGCTTTTAAAGGGGTAGTACCCTGAAAATGACGGAGATTACGCTCGGGCTCCTTGCATCTTCCAGACCCGTTTCGAAATCATGCTCGTTCATCTTCGAATCAGTTTCGAGCAGTCGCGCACAGACGACTCGGCCCGCTACCCTTTCTGTACTGCTTTGGAGACTGTAAAAATCAGCCCGTTGGATGCTCGCTCGGCATTGATCGCACGAGAAGATTGAAATATATCGCGAAAGGGGGTTGAAAAGTGTGATCGGCCGCGTGAACTGGTTCTCCGTCGCGTCGGATCACGGCCGGGGAAAGGGATCGCGTCCCGTAACCCCGTGGTGACGCGTGCCGTTTTTAGCCAGGACGTCTCGACGCCTTCCGCATGGAACTCCAGGCACCGGGACGCCCTCTCGTTTCCACAGGCCAGACGGTATATGGCCGGGCAACCAATCGTGGGTGCTGTTCCCGACCGCTCGACTCCAACATGGCAGTGACGTGCGCTCTTCGATACGGGCTAGACCTTCCGAGCTTTCTCCCCGACGATTGACCTTCTCGCGCCCACGACCATGCCGCGGACCTGCTTTATGCACTTCCCAGTTGTTTTATGAAATGGGAGTTCAATCTCTTCGGTCATTTAAGTCGACCTCCATCGTACTCTTTAAATTGATTCTTCTGACGTTAAAATAAATTTGAGGAAATTCGATGCACCTATTGAAGAAATTCTTCTAACAAAAAATAGTTGAAATAAAACAACATCTCCCTTCATCTCCCTCATGTGATATTTTTCCAATAATATTAATCAGAAACTAATATTCCACGATTTTCCGGTTTATCTCGATCACGCTCGCTCATTTATTCAGGAAACGAATCGGCGAACTGGTTAATGCAGCAATTCCGAGTCCGCTCGCGCTTTCCTTTTCTTCTTCTTTTTTCTTTTTTTTTGTTAGCCCCGATCGTTTGTATTCCACGTTCGGCCAGTCGCTCACACGCACGCCCACGTTTCCACGCTCGCCTGTAAATACACGCCGGACGATATGGACCCGCAGATGGAACAAAGTATGAGCGTGGGATATTCCATTTGGCCGAGGGGCAGGCGACGGGGACCGGGAGAGCTTAAGAGGGTTTGAAGACCGAGGAAACGTTGGCGAGGTTCGATATACGTGAGTATATGGCGGGTCGCTATTGAGTCAAGGATGGCTAGACCGTTTCGTGTTCGTGGGGTTGCGTTGTCATGGGAACCGTCCTCATCAGGCAAAGTCTCTCTCAACGTCTTTCTTCCCCCTTCTGTCCACTGTCGTCGCGCCTTTCTCCCCCTTTACTTCGTCACCCCTCCCCTTCGCCGGGCCGACTTCATCTCAGTCGATTTCGCCTGGCAGGCTTGTTTTCGCGACACTGTTTTGCATTCTCATCTCCGCGATAAAGACGGAACAGGGTTCGCCCGGGCCGAAGTTCTGGGACCGAGGCCCAGCTGATAAGACCACTTCCATTTCACAATGTAACATCGACCCGGGAATACCGGATCGGTTTTTTACTTTTATACCCGCCAATCTTATTTCGGTCGGATCAATGTTAATAGATGCTTACAATTATCTTCTCAAATACCGAAGGTTTCACGGTCTACGTAAAATCAGGAAAGAAAGCGGCCGCGTTAAATAAGATGTCGTATCTCGGAGACAAAAAAAAAAGAATCTGGGATACGAAACCGCTTAGGGATTAGGCACGGAGCCGAGGCGATGCTATAGATAGAAGGTTATATCGTAACCACGCCTCGAAAGATAGCCAGATGCCAGGCCTCCAATCTCGCCCCAAGCCCTGACTGGCTCCCTCCACCCTTTCGCCTCGAATTTATCGGCGGATTCCTTCGTATCGCGGCCCGCTTTCAGAAAATAACGTTTCAAACTCGGCCATTGATCGAAACGATCGTTTTATCCTCGAATAATCCTTTCGTTCATCTGAGAAATTTTTTTACGATAACATTTTTTTAATTCTACTTCTACTTGCGCCGAGACCAAGTCGAATTCTCTTTGTTCCTCGATGTGATTATTCGTGAAACCGTTTTTCGAGACGCAGGGAGCGGCTACTTTTCCGTCGCAACGTTCTATAAATAATTCAACTAAAATAATAGAGTTCCCTTGCCGCGTTCTTTAGCATTCAACGCCGGGTTTCACGCGTAAAATTACATCGAGAACATCCCTTCGCGCAGTCTTCTTCGAACAGGTGAAATAAGTAATAATGCACGGATCCTGTTCCACTCTGTCTTTGGATTCGAGACACGTTCACCTTTGCTGAAAGTTCACTCGACATTTCACTGACATTCTTCCTTAAGATCAACAAGATGCATTAAAAATAGATACCGTATTACGAGTCTTCGCACGGTTTGAAGAATCGAGAAGTAAGAATCTGGGAAAGGTATTCAGTTTCTCGATTTTTCATCGAGCAACGGGAACTTTCACAAACGAAACGGGAAATGGTTATTGATCCGAGGAGCCGAGTGACCCGAATTTTCGGTGAAATCCGGCCCGATCGGGACCCAACGATTTTTTCATCGGAAGAGAAAGCTGCAACCCCAAGAGGGAAAGCCAGCTCGACGCGACGCGACGGTTTCATTTGGCCGTCGTCGCCCGTACCATCACAGTTTACCTCCTCGACGAACGTTCGTTAAACAGTGGCTGGCGACGATAAAAGCCCGGGAGATTGTCCGAAACGAGGGTGGTTCGTGTTCCTGATCGTGTAATTTATCGAGCCTCGATTGGTATTGATAGTGCAGTGAAACCGTGTTATCAAGCCTATCCTTTCGTTTCACTCGCTCCGTATCTGTCACACGTCCCGGTGCAAACATTTATACAAAATTTCAATTCTGTTCGTCGTGAGACTTTCAATCGTCGCGAAAGATTGTAAGAGTAAAATCAACTTAGGCCCGAACGAACGGAGGAGGATTGAATGGGATGACGCGAGTTTCCGAAAACGATTACATTGTTCCGGCGACGAAAGAGATCCGTGACGAGTCGCCACGAGCCACGAGGACTCCGGGACACTCGCGCAAAAGCACAGCTGCGAGAAATGCACACACCTATAGGGTACTAAGCATCGACGGACCGTGCGCGACCATAAAATGATCGTAAAAACTTAATTTTACGAGAGGCATAATATATTTGCCACCACTGGAGCGCCGTCGCCGCCACCACGACCGGCAGCAGCACCGTTCGACAACAAACGATTTTAACCAGGGAACCGCGGGGTTAGATTTTCCTAAACGGTCGCGAACTTCGCGGCACGCGTTACCATCCGAAGGGATGCTCTCTCACACCATCGGTAAAAATCGTCGATACCGAGAGGATAATCTCACGGATATACCAGAGACTGGAATATTTAATGGTCGTTTTCTTTTAGGATTTTTCTATTATCCGTTGATTTAAATTATAGTCGGTGGGCGACGGATTTCAGAGACGCGATATCGAATACCTCGACAAGAGCGAGGTTGTTTGACGCGATGAAATCTCAACAAAGAAGCTAATGCACGGATCGGAGTTGAATCGGGAGGTGGACCGGCGTGGAACTCGGCCCCCGAACATAATCTCGTTTACGACCAATTAGTAGATCCAGAAACACATCTACGCTGAAAGAGGGGATAAAAAAGGAGGATAACGAACGAGACGGGAGGAAAGTTTTGTGGTGTAATCTGTTGAAACGTGTTCCCGAGCGTCCACGGATTTTCGAATTTTTGCCGCGACGGGATGGGCGAGAGGGAGACGACGGCGAAATTGAGGTACACATAATCGGCTAGCCCCATGAGGTGGGTGGTCTCGGCGCGTGAACCTCGTTTAAAATGACCGCCGCGTCATGAGAACGTGAACACTTCTTCCTTCTTGTTTTTTTTTTTCTCTTTTCAAACGGCCGCGAGGGGAACTCGGTAACTGCGGATGTCCAACGCGAATTTCTATCCCGTCTATTGTCGGCATCGTCCGTGTTGCGCATCGTGAATAATTGTCAAACCGCAGAACGAAACGTTCCCGATGCTCATTTAATATCTGCATTCAGGATTATTGTGGAAAAATGGCTACGTGTCCCGGGAACTTGTTACTCGATTAACGCATTCTTGCGCACTTTACGCACAAATTACAATCGCCGACGGTGGTAGACAGCGCGGACTTAACTACTTTTATCGAAGCGATAAACTCGATTATTTACAGCTCGCTGTATATTACAAGATTAGTGGAGCTCTGTTGCGTGGCGTCGACTCGTCCACGATTAATTCTTATTCGTCGTGAATTTTTCAAAGAATTTCCATAAAGATAAATTCGATCCGAAAAAACGATCCGCCGCCCTACCTTCATTCTTATTTCCTTTTTCCACGAAATTCGCGCGAAACTCCGGCCGTGTCCTATTAATCCGCCGACAAAGTGGTCGATCTCACGAGTAACAAAGTAGAGGATCGGCGATTAATTAACGAGCCTTCGCCGGTAACCCTCGACAAATCATCGGGGCGAACATTTTACAATCTTTGCTCTCTGAAAGCAGGCGTTGAAAATTTTTCCTTTATTACCGTCGGTACCGCAACGAGGTGTCTTTACGAGGAACTCCGGTTGTTCTCTAATAGGAATGACCGATCGTCGCTTCCACGGTGTTCCCTGAATCGGGAATCGCGTGTAACCTCATCTAAGACGGGTAAACGGAGCCGTTATAGGTGCGAGAGTAGTCCGTGCTACCGGCAATTACTTTAACGACGCATATTAATCGGCACAATAAAGCCCGTTACGAGGGTATAATTACAATATTGAATTACGGTCGACGTTTATTCTTGTCACGCGATATTAACGACGGTTGCCCACGCAGGACCGTTTCGCGTTTATGCGTTCATTCACAACCACCGCGGGCTTGGATTAGCAAAAGTCGAGAAGGCTTGTCTCCACCCTTGCCACCGTTTCTTTCTCCGTTCACCCTCTCTCTTCCGTTCGTTACCGTCGCGCCGGCACCAAGCAGTGATGTCTCCATCTCGATCTTCTGGGGACTTGGCGAACAGCATCCCAATTCTTTCTACCGAAATTAATTTAACGCTGAATTTAATAGAATTTTTATAATGATTTTTTTTTCGGATACAAAATTGGCTGAATGATGTAGCTAATGATGTATTTCTTTGAGCATGTCTCTTTTAATTATGAGGAAATTTCTACGTTTCAAATTGTCCACGTTCATTAAGTCCAAGATTGCGAACACGGCAAGGGCCTCTCGGGAAAATCAGAGGGATGGAAAGGTCAGGTATGAAACGGAAAGAGATGCACTTTTGCCAAAGGACATTAGCCCAGTCACCAGGTTCGAGTGTCTTGCACAGAAGCCCGCTTAAACATTTTATGAGGTGGTCGGCGTAATTTAATGGCCCATAAAAACGCCTAGTCTAGTTTTTCCCGGGGCATCGTGATCCGTCGACAGGGCGCGGGCCACGCGCCACCTCTCGCGCGTGTCCCCGAGTTTCTTCGTTCCATCGGATTTATTCCTATTTAACCACCGTTTAACTCTCTATACGGTAGACGCATGGCCTGGATTACCCGCCGGGGCCCTTTGCTTCGGAATCTGCCGGGTCCGTGTCGCGTTGCACCGCGATTCGCTTGTTTCGAGCTGAAAGTCGAGACGACCATTCGAATTTACGACCGCGTCAGCTTTTTGCTCGAAATAAAATTTCTTTGCGTCCGGAACGCGAGACGGGCTTAAACAGAGATGGCTCCTTAATTCTTCTAATTTAACTTCCTGAGCTCTTCTTTTATGTCAAACTCGTCGTAAAGAATGCTTGTAATTAGCATGAACCGATCGATTACAGAACTGTAGTGTCTACCTCATGGAAGAAACAAACGTACACCCTGAAATTAGAATTAAAATATTTTTGAGGGATAAAGTTGATTCGGTTAGAGGTCACGGGTAAAAAATTCTGATCGGAAGCTCGAGTCACGGTTTTTTTTTCTTCCGTGAACGAATTCCTCCCTGCAGCCTGTAATGGAAGCGTGAAGCAGTTTCGAGCGATTGTAGCGGGGTACCTATCCACCATGATGGGAAACGAGAGGCCAGAAGCAGGAAACGAGAAACGTGGTGGAAATTGAAAATGGGAATGAGCTAGCAAGCCCGAGGGACAAATGGCGGCCCCGGATATGGGAACGCGGGCTGCGAGTCTGCGGATATTACGTGACCTCCCATGATTTTCGTGAACGTGATCCATCGGCTATGACTCGCATGTTAATCAAATAATTAACCGAAGCAATTTCCCAGTCTCATGTATTTTATGTTTCCCCTATCGAAATTTAATTCTCATATAGCCCAATGTATAAATTGCAGATTTTTATACATTCATTATTACTCGCATTACGTTAGCTGTATTTCAGTTGATCGATAAAAATGATATGCAGAGTACACGTACGAATATTTGGCTCGCCCCAAATCGCAGTAACTTCTTTCGACGCGGGGACAAAAAGGATTGGAGAAGGAACGAAATAAGTTGCACCCTACGGCGGTTGGTTACGTTACATATAGTAATCTAAGTTGTGTTTATGGCTGAATATATATGCATAGTAGTCCGGCGGATCGCGGTGCCGGTGCGAGGAACTCATTACCCCGAGACGGGGGTATTAGCATATTTAGAGGCAGTTCTCCCTCTCTGGTAGTTCGCCTCTTATCAAACCCCCTACCCTTGGGTCTCCAAGCTCATTTCCCACCCGAGCCTTTAAATCGCTCCTTTCCCCGCCTTTCGTTGCATTCCCTTTTCGAGGATTGCATCCAAGTTTACCTCCGAGACGTTCAACTTCACCTTAATTATTTTCTACATCTTTTCCTTCGGATTTCAGTTCACCTTCTCGATGCTCTTTTGCACTGTAAATCTGGTTGCAAAAATAATGGAAAATGAATAAATACTTTTCGGGGCCACGATTTTATGAAATGAGTTATGGAAGGGACGCCGAATAAAACGAGGGCGAGGGGCATAAAACGCGCATCGAGCTTGGATAAAAAGAAGGCGGCTGTTCCTGCTTAATTGCGATTCGACCTCAGGTATTCGTGGATCGGAGGCATTCGGCGAAACGCGTACAAGGATCGCGAATAAAATTTGTATCCACGGAGGTATGCGCGAATAAAACGCGATGAGACAAGGTGGAGCGACGGGTGGCAGGGGTAGAGGACGGTGTCGTGAGCGGAGCTAAGTAATTAAGGAAGCTCATCCTTGGAGACAATTTAGCTTAATGAGAGTCAGCCGGTTCCACCCAAGCCATCCTCCGGCTCCTCAAGATTTCTCGCCTCCTCGTCCCCCCCCCCCTTA
>SHCU01000413.1:67220-82222 GCA_004307685.1 Ceratina australensis
AATATCGTATAAATCAAATATTGCACGCTGGACTCTAGGGACAGGTTTGGAACCTATTTGACTTTTCTCTAGTCGGTGTTTCATTTCTGTCGCGTGGAAAAGATAAGCCGAGGTGCGATTCGCGTAAACTTGTCGTCGCTCGTAAAATGCATGGTTTACAAATCGGCCGATCCGCCGGTTTTATGCGTGCGCAGCGCGATCCCAAACATAGGAAGTTGATATAGAAGTCTATTCTCGTTGAGTAAATAATCAGCAGCCCGGCTCAAAAACACGCTTCCACCGGACGATTTCAACCAGAAACGGAACGCTCGCCCTCGATTTTTGGAAACGTCCCTCTTCCTTGTGTCTGAGTTTCACCACGATTATTGCCCGACGGGTGATCCAAGGCCGTGGTTCAAGTATTAGAAAAACTCGAAGCAAGGCTGCTCCAGAAACAAGACAGATCGGGTGCGAACCATAAATCTCGATATTTTTCTCGGTACAGTTTTACAGATTCTCCACGACCATAAATCTCGTCAACGAGATATCACGAATTTCATGGAAAATCGAAAAGGAGTTTTCGAGAACCGTGTAGGAAATAAATTCCGCGAATTATTGAACATCGTAGACAGGAGGATGAAATCCTGTCGTCCGAGGTGCGAGACCGAGTGTATCGTCTAAAGTGGAGAACACGTTGGTAATGCGAGAGGAATAAATTTCAGCCGAGTGAAAGAAAATGGATAAGCTTTACGACATTATACCCGGTAAGTTATGAATATTGCGACGCGTACGGTTGATTAAGTGGACGAGCGTAACAGCACTTGCACCCGCTGCTCCCTATCTTCTCCTCGAATCGCCATTAAACGGAACACGTCCGTCGCCACCGACGAATCTTTTCAAGCCGCTTTTAGACCGACGGGAAACACGTCTGGAGATCAGTCTCTACATTTTTCGAAGACGATGAAGATGTAATAAGTAGATCGAAATTAACAAGTATAATACATAATTCGAAGAGGAACCGCATAAACGAGTAGACCTGGTTGGCAAGTGAAAATGAAAAAATATTTGTGCCCCAGGGAGTATCTGATAGAGTCAGAAGGAGAGAAAAGGTTCTCCTGCCAAGGAGAGCGGCCTGAATATGGGTGCAACATCAAGTATCAACAATATTGCCTCCCGGGCTCCGTCCTTTGACATCCGAAAAATAAGACGAGGACACCGTATCCGCAGCAGACCCCTTCCCTTCGGTTTCCGAGGCTGCAGAGAGCCTGTTGGAATTCAAAATGGCTGGCTCGTATGGCAGTGTGCGTGGGCAACCCAGTAACAAACGTCGTCGTTGTTCCCCCTCGACGCACGTGTTGCGTTGCCGTCTCCTCTCCAACGTTACTATCTCTTCCCGTTGGCATCACGTTCCACGAATCGAGCTCAGTCCTCAACTATTCTATTATTCTACATTCTGTTTAACAATTTTTCCTCGCGTTTTCTCATTTTCTAACGAGGATTGAAACCGCTGGTTTTCTTTAAGGAAATTTCTTTGCGAAAAAAATCGATGAAGCGCGAGATTGGTTGGATAGGATTCAGCCTGCAGCTGCTTCCGTCGGGTTAGCCTGGGCTTCGGTTGGATGCTGAACTCTTTGGTGCACGCTCGTAGGTTAGCGCCAAATCATGATTGCTGGAAGTGGGGATTGGCCGGGTGAAAGGAACAGTCGTAGGAGGCAGAGAGAGGAGAACGCCATCGTCCGACGGCAGCCATGCCTTCAACAGAATCGTTCCCATCATCGAGTTTACCAGCATTCGAGTATCCGATTCGAGTTAATCTTCGGCGGTAATCGATACCGATATCACGCGGTTGCGTAGGTTCAATCAAGCCTGTAAGGATCTCGCAATGACAGCTTATCAAATTCAATGAGGATTTATGATTGCCAGAGATCGTATAACTGTGAAGAAAATTAGAAAAGTTTTCAAGCAAGTTTGAACTCCCGTCGGGTCGACAGTTACGACTGCCACGTTGAAAGCTTTTATGTTCGGCTGATATCGAAATTCGTACAGTCGAATCAAGTTTAATTTACTCGAGGAAATTTATATTAAACGTCTGTTTTGTTTTTGTCAAACTATTAATGTTGTATTCGCTGGAGTCAGCTCTTTGAATCGATCTGACATAAACCAACGTTGTAGAATCGTGCTGCTCGTAGAGGGCTACATACATGTACAAGGATGCAGCGGTGTCCATTTTTCTCATGAAACATCGCGCTATAACCGCCTACCCGTTCGACCACCCTTGGAACAAGCTCCCGTGGCCATCCCGTCTCGTCCCATTTTTATTCAAATTCGTCGGCGAGCTCCTCCTGGTCGAGGGAACATTCGCCACTTTTACAAGCTGGCCCCTCATTCCCAGTAGTCGACCTACAACGTCCACCTCTCCCGTCGTTTTCCATAAATTTTACATTTTATTCAACCAACTCCATTCTTTATTCTCAGGCGAACACAAACGGAATAGTTATTACATTATAAACTCGAAAACAATTCTCATATGCCAATCAATAATATTCTACTTTAATTAGAAGGACAACGGAATAATTGTTGAATGAATTTTCTAATTAAAATTGTAACGTGAAACAGAATAACGTGTATTCACGGCAGAAAATAATGCTGAACGTGTTCGGACAGCGTCGTAAAACGAGGGATCCAGAACTGTTCACGTTGATAGTCCAACCGTACACGCGGTTTTAATGAAATCGCCTCTTCGTGGCGGGAATTCCGGAGCTGTACCTAATGAAGATCATACGACCGGGCACGGGTGAAATATGGTCCCTGATAGTCGATGATAAAACAAAGCCCGGTTGGATCGCGTTAAAACCCATCCCCGGTCGATACGAGGAGTGACAGCCTGTGCGTACGTGTTCGACCGTTAATCCGTAGATTACGACGTCCACCTTCTGGATACGTGACGTCCAGTTTTTCTTCTTCGAAAATAAAAATACCGTGCGAAGACTCAACACCTTCACAATAGTTTATAAAAAAAGCTATCGAAGTTACAGACGCGTCTGACTACTCTTCGATTGTTTCGCTTGTTTCAAGCATTAATTTTCGAAAATCGACTCACCTTCCGGCTGAGACGAGGGCGTAGAGGTGGTTGCGGGGTTGCAACGGGGGTCCAAGTTCGTCGATAGTCGCGACGATAGCAGCAGGGGTGGAGGAGTGGGTCCCGCTGCCCTTTTCCCTTCCGAGGGTTTCCACGGGCCGAGCGGCTAGTCCATGCCGTCTCGTTTTTCAGCTGCTGAAACATCCAATGCACGTTCACACAGTTTGCAACGTGGCCGCCGGCCAAACACATCGGATATTGTTCCCTCAGTTCACCGTCCGACACTCAGTCTTTCCCTTAATCCCTGTCTCTGGGAAAAGGTCCAGCCTTGAGCTCTATTTCCCACTATTTCACAATGTATAGTTTGCTCTTAACGATTGCAGATTACAAATCCTTATCTCCACTGTACACTCATTGTTCTCTCACATCACATCTTAATCAACTTCCGGAACTAACGATCTCGGTATCGGTCAATTCTCGGTACCAAGTTTTTCACGCGTGCACGTGGTACAGGAAAAAAGTTTGAAGGCGCGGAACCGAGCGGGGCGACGGTGTAACCGCGCGAGGCAGACGTTGGAGCGGCGATGCAAGTTTCGACTGGGGCAGCGAGTAGCGAAGCGCAGAGCGGAGACCGGTCTCTCTGTACACGCATTGGCGAACGTAACGGAACGGAAATACACGCGAGCGGCGAGCGAGTTAGCTTTTGGGCTAAGTCTTTGCAGGCCGTACCGGTCAACGGGATTTACTACTGTTCTCCATCGCATGCCTCTCTCTCCATCTGCCTTTCTCGCGCTTTCTCTGCCGATCTCGAGCCCTGGCGAACGACGTTTAACAACGACCGCCTCTCTCTACGCGCTAGGATGGATTCCGGTCGAAGCAGGCCAATCAGATGGCCACCGTATCTACCTGCGGACTGCCTTCCGTTCTGTGCCACCTGCGACCGAGCCTTGTACTTTGTAAAACGCCGACTCGTCGATGACAGATCGGCCGCGGTTCTAACCCCTTCCCATCCGTACCCTTTGCCTCCGTCGGCCCTTCCACCGCGTCGGTACCAAGACATCGTGAACGATCTATTAGTGGTCATTGCTCAACCTCGACTCCTTTACGCGAAATCAATCATGAGCGAACGGCAAGAAAAGATAGAGTTACCACTAAAAATAATCACCGGATCGAGGTTTGTAAAAGGCAAGTAAAAACGAGTGGTCTCGCGCGAGTCACCGGGCAGAACGGGTTGATTGAGTCACTACGCGGCGGGTTTTATTTCGTCGTCCATTACCTGGAGGCCGCACGAGACAAAGGCTCGGCCATTGATTAAGCCCGCTTTTGTCTCTGGGAAACGTTTACCAGGCCGGCGGAGCGCAACCGGCGCGGCGCGTTCCCAGAGACCGCTCATTACCTCCTATCATCGCGTTCATCGTCGCGGCCATCGCAATCATCATCGGTATCGCGGCGGAGCCCGAATCCGTGAGCTCGGCGCGCTCGTAAAAATTATCCGAGGCCGTTTGCGGAACGCTTCGAAACGGGCGTAAACCGAGCGGGAATGCTGTCGTTTATCGCACGTACGTGTATTGTCTTTATTGTCAGCGAGATTCGTGCCCGCTCGTGATTTGTTTAGTCGCGACTCACCCGCTTTAGTGGATCCCGTCTAGACCCCATTTTGGTGTCGTTCGTGCCGTTTCCTGAGTCTACTTTTCGAAACGGTCCGAGCGCCGAATTATAATATCTGTTCCTAATACACGTTCCCGAAACGAGAGACCGGTAAATCTGTCCGACAGATCACGGATTACAGAATATCTTTTTAGTAGAAGATGTAAAAACGTCAAATATATTAATAGCTCGTAGCGTGCTTTAATTACCACGGCCGGGATGTGAATTTCGAAAGAATCGCTTGACAAGAACCACGCGCGGATTTTAATGCTGATTCCTGTGATCGGTTCGCCCTGGCCCTCGCCTCGAGACTTTCGGGTTTGGCCCACGATATCTTAATAGGGCCCCGCGCTATGCCGTTCGAGCCGTGATGGCCGCTCGTTTATTTTTCGATCGCCCGGACTGTTCCCGAACAACGCCTCTATTCAACGAAATTACCAGCTACAAGGATTGTATAATACGTCTTCTTATTAGACTTTCTTACTGCTCGAGTGAAAACAAAAAAGGTTCTTGCGCTGACAGGACGCTTCTGAAAAATGCTGAAGGAACTCTTTATTTAATTGTGCGCGAGGAATGTAAATGGCCGTTGCATGTTTCACGTTTGTTATTACAGCGATATAATCTGTGCGCTGAAATAATGCCGTTCAGCAGGTTTGTAAAGGTACAATTTATTCCTCGATCACCGTTTGCCATGGCGACCGGGATTAATAAATTTACAGCCTCCGAAGAGAAATCATAAAATCGTGATGTGCCTGTCACGGATACGCTCGATGATGTGACTAATAAATTATAATGTTCTACTATGTATTCGTTTAAGAACGATCTTCATTAGGTTCGTTCTTTTTATTGTGGGACCCACAGGCAAGGAATACATAAAGCTAGCTTTACATCATTCAGAAATCCCTAATTTGTTCGGAGTACATTACGTGAAAAGTATCACGGAACGGGCTTTTGAAATTGCCCTCTCAGATACCAACATCAGGTATAGATTATTTAATAACTAGTCTGACGAATCGCGTGGGTGCCGCGCGATACGAACGGCGGTGTGTCGTTAAAATAATATATTTGCGTTTACGATTTGGCGATGATCGAGACGGCACGGGCCGATTCGGAACGACAGAGGAAACGCTAGACAGCGACGTCGGTCCACTCGGTGCTGCACCAGGCCAGGAAGGGGCAGGGTGAAGCATAAGAGCTCATAAATGCGAATTTAAGAGGCGCAATAAAAACACATTGAAATTGAGAGTGAACGAGCCACAGCACGTGCTTTCGCCGTTCAAGATCCATGCTGTTTCCTGATATTTCAAATGTTTAGGAAACACGCCACCCCTTTATGTTTACCTCTCCTACCCACATTGTATTCTTTATTATTACCGCTTCCTGTTCTATCGTAAATTCGAACAGATATCCACGGACGTCTCCTATTACCATTGAATAATTTTTCAAATCTTCGAAAACTACATGGTTATCATCAGCGAAATAAACATCTCCAAAGTAAAAAAGGGTATATCCCTTACAGAAGAGTTACTCGCGCCTTAAATTCTTTCAACGAGGACATTTCGGGTAGCTATAATCTCCATACTTTCGTGTCTCAGTTGAAACGACCCATCGATGACCTCGTAAAGCCGGGGCTAACGCGTTTTCACTTTCGAGGTAATGCAAAAAACGTCTCAGGGTTAAGACTTCCAACCCTTACGACTGTTGTACCTCTGCCCAAATGATGTTTCGCCTTGGATTTGTCACGATGCAGCTTTTTCTGCATCCGACCTCCAGGAGTACCATAAACCGAAATACCACGAATTAGGTCTATTTCTGAAATATTTAAAACCGACCCAGAGCGACTGCTATTGTATTATTCCAACTGCAAGCTCTCAGTCATAAAATTTGCTGATGTCAAGTATTTTGATCTTCGCATCATTCTCCGAGTAATATTCATCATTGTATAAATCGTATTATTATTGGGTTTTGTATTTAAAAGAGGGTGGCTAGCCGGTGCTGTAAGAAAGTGCAAATTCCAGGCAAACCAGTTGGCAACACTGCTTTAGACGCGGTATCGACCGCGGCTCCCATAGGCCAAAGCATCTCAACCTCCGAGGCTCTCCTACCTCCTCAGCAACCTCCCAGGATCCTCGACCCCTTCACCCTTTTACTGCTGCCGCGCCGCCGGCAAACAAGGCGACTGGATTCCGTCGAATAATTAAGGCGAATTAAAAATTCCTTTCTCTAGTCTTATTTTCGGAATCTCCCCCGAAACTCTATTTCAGTCATCAGGTAGATAGACTCCGGGAAAAGATGGCGAACGATCTTATGACAAGGTTCGAGCCAAGGTATTCACTTATCTTCCTATTGTAGGCACAGTAACGTTTAAGTGCCCACACGATTTTCTCATTACGCGTATTCTCGAGAACAAGCATTTTTCTCATCACGAAAACCCCGACCGAGCGTTTAATTATCCCAAAACAACGAACGGCACGTCGCGTTACAAACGGACATTATTCCTAAAGAAGGACGTTAAACACCTTCACGATGATGCGGCCCGTGACAATTTGTAAAGACTCGGACGCGTGCACAGGTGTCCACGAATATTCGACACGCATGAATACACGCTCCTCGCGCTCGCGTACACGAAGGTGCACGCGAGGTAAGGACGAGGCGAGTGCCGGAGTGGTAGACTTCTACGACCAGTTTATGGTCTCTCAACGTTATATCGTCTGTGTATATCTCTGACAATTCGTCGCTAATGCTTTTACCATTAGTTCCGATTGCACGCCGTGGGTACCTGCCGCGCCGCGGACATGCTTAACTCGCCAGAAATTATGCGGACGATTCGCCGGATCCGATTATTGTTGCTCGTTAACGACGACGAAGGCTTTTCACGAATCTCCCGTCGATTCAGCTGAGATCAAACCTAAGATCCCGATAATTCGAAACTTCTTTTCCGTCATTTTTATAAATATTTTACGCGGCTCTTTCTTCGTTCTCCGGGCAGATCAGGTCGAACACTCTTGAGGAGAGAATGCACGTAGCCGGTAGAAAAACTATCCGCTCGATTCAGCTGAGATCGAACCGAAGATCCTGACAATTCGAAACTTCTTTTCCGTCATTTTTATAAATATTTTAAGCGGCTCTTTCTTCGTTCTCCAAGCAGATCAGCTCGAACCCTCTTGAGGAGAGAATGCACGTAGCCGGTAGAAAAACCGTTCCGAATCCGTGAGAGGGTAATTGATTACACGGTACGAGGAGCAGGAGGAGGTAGACCGAAGAAAAAAGGAAACAGCGGACACGGGCGAAAGAGCGGAGCTATCTAATGGATGCGAATATATCGCCGTAATAAATTTCGCAAAAACCCGAAAGGGGATGAGGCTCGGTCTGGCCTAAGGGCCAGGTTCTCGCGCGAACGGGAACGAAGGAAAACGAAAGAAAAGCGGTCGAACGAGCTAAGGCTGACACACGTTTCCGGCGCGACGGCCATCTTCCCATCGGTTGGACCAATCGGTTGCCAGAGTTCGCACAGGGGTTGAAACAACCCTCGACCCGGCCGGGCTCCACCCCTCGACCATTTCTCCGACGGATCAATAGAGACTAACCCCTGCATCCACCCCCGGCAACGCCGGGGGAGTACCCGCGTCGTTTCGACGGAAAAGAGTTGAGCTTAAAACCTGTCTACTCGGCTGGAAATTGTACCGTTTCACGGAAACGCTGCCCCTTTTTTCTTAACGCCGAGCTGAGCCTCGGTCCGATAAACGAACGTAGCTCGAAGCGAATAGATTAGGAACAAGGAACAGAATAACAAATATTGGAACCCTGTTTGTTTAATGTCTGCAGGTCCCCGTGCGAGGACCAAGTCGAACCGTGAGTTAACCAGCTTGAGAATTGACTTTTTCCTAGAAGCTCTCCCGAAACGTTAACGCTCCACTTGTATCTGAATAATAAACTACGAATAAGTCCCGAACTAACCGAGGTCGGTTGTGTCTGATGGGAACCGAGTAGGACGACGTATGCACGAGTAAAAAATGCATGTGACTAGGCGTCGCCGCGAATAGAGACGAACGACACCCCACGGTATTCCGAATACACGGTACACGCGGAATACCAACGACATCGTGACCCTCTCGCGTGGGAGCTTTTTGCTTTGAAATGGAATTCCGCCAGCTACCTTCGGCCCCTCTCGACTTTCCGCAGGAACATGGCCGACGCTTCGTCGAAACGTGGCAGCGGCGGCGCGGGGTAGGATGATGAAACCACGGTGGTACAACGTGGATCGGCTTAATTCGAACCGGGCAGCGTAATGAAAACTTTCCTCATTAAGGACTCCCTTAACGATTTCCCCCGCCATCTTGCTGGCTAAACGCGAGCTTGCGAGCTTACCGCAGCTGGAACCCGGTTCGTCGGCTCGCGTAAGCGATATTCACATTGCATGAATATTGAAAAGATTTAGGATAGAGTTTCTGATTGATTCTGGTAATTTCGTCCGCGTGACCCGCTCTTCCTTCTAATCTTCACAAATGATCTCCACTCGTGCGGCACGAGAAATGTCTTATTTGAAACAATGTTTCCCGGCCGGTTCGCGGCCCGCCCGTAAATCCTCATTTCAAATCCCGAAACTCATATAAAGTCTTGCCTCGACCAACCCTTTCTTCCATCTGTCCCTTCGCTGACCTTCGTCCCGATTCCACGACATCTCGCCGGCCGTTCCGAGCTCCGTTCTCCCTTTGATATATCGCCCGCATTTTGCGAAACGTGGCCGTGCCACTTTGACGAGAAATAAAAGTAGACGAGGAATTTCTGTTTCTTATACACATTTTTCATTTTATTTATAGTACACAGTTACGTCACAGACCGATTCGTTTTGAATGCCAGATGAAATCGTGGAGATTACAGAGCGAGCAATGAACCGGGAAAGCACTTGTATCAAGACTGTCAAGAATGATCATAAATAGAATATACGATTGTGATAATATCGGTGATCATAAAAGTTGAGCAAAATAAATCCACTGATTAACCTCTGTCCCAGTCAGTGAAACAAAATCTGTTCGAGGGAACAATGAAACAAATTGTATGCGGGTTTTTAAATTATTAAACGAGCACTTTGCCTTCGTTCCGATGGGGACGCGAGACAAGACAGAGAAAATTCCCGATGGCGATAAATCAACGCTGACCGAAACTCCGCGGACACGCGAGTCGCAATATCTAAGTTAATGACACAACGGTGTAATAAAGTAGCTTTATGATAGTTCGTGGGACAGTCACGTGACCGTGACAGTGCTGTCGAGCGAGTACGCTTTCGAATCGGTTCTGTTACATCCGCTGGAAGGGACATAGTAAAAACAGTTTTCATCACCGCATCGCGTTTTCTCACGCGGCGCAGCGTAGGTTCTATAAACGGTTCTGTGTCACGTAGAACGCTCGGTAACTTGAAACCAGATCTAGAGAAATTGCTGGCTCGTCGAAATGAGTTCTTGTACTGAATAAAAAGAAAAAATGGTAGGAACACGGGACTGCGGAGAAGGCTCGCGTGCGAGCTCCCACGAAAGTCAGGGAGAACAGTCCGTCGGAAGAAAATATGTAATTTCCAACGTGTATACGCTAAACCAGGATTTCATGCGATCGCACGCGCTACCTCGTAAATATCAGCGCGGGGTTCGGATTTTTTCCAACCGCGTTTTACGACGCGAGGCGTACAGCGAATCAGCGGTTTCGCAATCGGCCCGAACTGGACTGCGCCGAACCTGCACCTTCGTGACGTTCGAGATAAACACGCGGATTGCGTAAATTTCCTTTTATTATCTTCGCGGGTAATTGCTACGGTAGACGAATCGATGCGTTTATGGGATTAATAATTTTCCGCCGCGAAATCCTCGCGTCTGTAGCACCGGCGCGTACAGGGATGCGTCACGGAGCCTGAGGGACGCGGATTAATTTAATGAATCCTGGATCGAGGAGGGAAGAAGATACGACTGGCTATAAATAAAGCGTGTCAGCTTATCGCGACACTTTCAAACTACGTCGACGATATTACGATCCGGATCGTGATGATTTAAGGGTAAACAAATATTTATCTTCGCGAGTTCCTCTGCAATTTCGATATTGAGAAAATTGCTGTCCTTCCTTCATGAATCCAACCCACTGACGTTCCATCAGAAATAATTTTTCGCGCGAAGAAAAACTTGAATAATAAGTGAAACGTGATTTACGAAAATTTCATGATTTCTCATGAAGTCCAGCATTAGCAATTAAAATTCGTGGAGGAATTAAATGCGTAATTTTTTCAGACGCAACACTCATAGCCTAGTTTTGCAATTGATAGTATTTGATATTACGTAAATTCTGATTAACGAGAATGAAAACCTGTATGAGAGTGAACGGTGGGCAAAGCGAGAGAGGAGGTCGAATATTCGTCAAATTAAGCATAAGATACAGAGGCCGCGTAAATGTCATAGCGCCATAGTTGAGCCACGCGTGAATATCCTGTTAATATCCGTCGTTAGTCACGGCTAGTAAAACGCGGGTTTAATAAAGGCGAAACACCGAGGGACAATAAGAGAAACGTTCTAAAGTGCTAAAACTGCGAGTGTCGCGTATGTGGGCCGTGGATGCAAAAAGATTTCAGAAATTTGATTTTTATTCCATTAAACGCGAGCACAGTTTTAATCATGGTACTTAGGTACCTTTTTCAGGCTGCTTTCTCGGCTTTCCAAGTTACACGCAACGCGATACCGGCTTTCTACGTTTTGCCATTTGTACCGAGATCTACTTAACTAATCTACCTGAAAGTACCACTGGCAATACGTCTACTGTTTAACGCGACCTACTTACATCGATCCATTAATAAAAAAAACTGTATTTCAACTTTCAATCTAACTCCGGATAGCCGACGAATTGGATGTAATTACTCTAACCTTTAGGCCGTTATTCCCATTTTTAGAACCGTCGGGTCACGCAGGCAAGACACAAAGAGAGCTCGCGACTACAATTTTACGATATATTAATCATAACGTACGAGTAGAATGAACAGTGCGTTCACATCGTCGTAAAACAGATTCGCATTGATGTTTATCGAAAAATTAATTAGGTTTTACAACAACTCATCTGGTATCTACTATTTCGGATTGTAAATAATGTACATACCTTTGATGATCTGTAGATGTGGCCGTGAACGAACAGCAACTCTTTTTCGCCACATGGGGAAACCTGCGCAAAGAAATAACCGTTAGAATCCTATGCGTTCTCCCTGCATATTTTACTTTTATTTTTCATTCACCAATAAAACAGTATCTCAGCGAACTGACCGAAAATAGGTAAACGAAGGACATCAGTGACATGCTTCGCGGTCGCAATATTTCCCCGATAAGACGACATATTCACGGGTTTATTAACGAACGATATGACACCTCGTGAATCGCGGTTTTGGAAACTTATTCGGCGCGCATTTCGCTCGGTAGGTTCGGAAGCCAACGCGACGCGGTGCCGTACTGGCATAACGTTATCAACGAGCGAACGCGCAACGCCGATTGATTACGAGACACGTCGGCCTATTTCCGAGCCTTGAACTAGAAACGGGTAATAAATCAAGAACACAACAGAGACCCTTCGAACGAGAACAAAAATAACTGTGAAATAAACTAGCTGCGGTGTAGCGTTCGTTGCGTAAGATCGGTTGACAATTTTTAGTTTCGCGCGGCGGAACGAATTTTGAACGGCCTGCGAAATCAACCGCGTGGCAATAATTCCGTTCTTTAATCGAATGAAAATGATTATGACGAAATTATAAACGAGAACGAAGTAAACAGTTTGCTGATCGGACTTTAACCATGATGCCAACGTGAAGTGAGAATCTTACGTCAAGAACTGGTAGTAACAAATAGAATTATATGTTAAATTTTATGGAAACCTTATAGAGGCACAGTTTAACGGAGTATCAAAAATAAATCACCTTCGGCTCCATTGCTGGCCCGGCCACGGAGAAAGTAAAATGGTGCCGCGGCGTTCCGTCGGATAACTTCGCGGGATCGAAACGGAGGGTACCAATCCTTTCTCGATTGAAAATCGCGTCAGCTCGCCGCGGCTACGAAAACTGAACTGAACTCCTTCTCGAGGACGGGGGCGCACGAAACGCGGAAGGGAAAAAAATCAAAGGAGATCGTTAGGACACGGCCTTGGATCCGTATTAGCCCCTGGATGACCCGGTGTAGAAAAAAATTGGAGTATTGACGGAAGGAGACCCTCTGCGGAGGGAAAAAAAATTCTACGGACACTTGGAACCGTTTCGATTGTCCGTTCGGCCTTGGATCCGATATTTAGGGCGTGTTCCTAGAAATTTTCACGATCGGAACGCGCTAAGCCGGTTGCCGACGGACGGCTTCGACGTCCTCGTGAGATTTCAGTTGCACCAGGGAAATGATTCAGTCATGTTTATGACAGGCGCAGACGAATTATGTGGATGTTATGGTTAATAAAGTCAGAGAATATGAATGTAAAGGACTAGTAAAAAATTCTATTCCTGATGCACTAAGAAACGTTGTCTGCGTCGTACTTCAGAAACGTAAACTGTTTTACTTAAAGTCTTATACGCTATTTTATCACATTCGATTTTTTGTAAAAGAAGAATTCACTGATACTAGCATTTTAAAAATTAATTAATTTTCATAAACAGGAATTAAGTGTGGAATATAATAAAGGAGTATGTGCTCGATATTGAATTAAGTATCCACTCGGGACGAGATCCGCCATGCTGGTGCGGAACCTGAAGCAAAGGTTCGCGAAGATCGAGGTAGGGGGAGACGGGTGGCGATTCGGTATTAAAATTCAGGTAGGCAGACGAAAACCGGGAAAGGGGAATCCGGTTCGAGAGGAAGGATTTCTTCTCGTTTCAAGAGGAAGAGGGAAAAAAGCGATCTGTAGCATGCGAGGCACGCTTTCTTTACCTCCTAAGCGCGTACATTCTCTGTTCGTAATATACGACTTCCGTACGCTGATGGAATATTCGAAAAATCCGGGAGGCTGTCGGTGATAAAAGTATGGAAACGCTCGGAATGCCGCTACGCGTGCGGTCGTTATCCAACGTTTTGCGACTCGTTACAATTGCTAGGAATACCTTACTAGTACCGAACATATTTTTTATAAAACAGTTCGATGAAAGAAGTAAACCAGTGATCCCAACGTTTCTTTGGTTAAACGTTTGTCAACCAATTCCCTGTCGCTGATCAAACATCGACGACCATAAACGGGGCAGTAACTCGTTGAGCAAACCGATTGGAGCGGCGGTAACTTGTTGGATAAACTTCGAGGATAAAACGGAACGGAGCGGTGGAATATTTAAAAGATAATAACAATTGGAATGGAAGGCGGACGTATCCCTTAACTCGGTGGCCGGTCAGGTTAAAAAGAAGAGAACGAGTGCGACGACCAATGAATCAGGTTCCCCGGCCGAGGTAGGCCTACCAAAATCTCGTCTTATCTGCGGCGCGGCGCGTATTTTAACAGAGGAAGCAGTCCGCGTACAACCCGTAGGTCGATTTGTGGGCGTATATAACTGGTGTGGGCCGATATAAGCGTACAAGCACCGGAGGAGATATTCTTTCGAATATACGATGGACGTCAAGCCCGATGGCGTGTACACGCGAGCCGGCTGTCCCCTGGAATGCGACGCATTTCTTGGCGAAGTGCCTACCTAACCGTGGAAAGACCAAGATAATCTCGGTGCTTATCGCCCGAGCCAAACCCTACTCACCATTTTTAGAGAACCGAATGTTTATTGCGATGATCCTCGAAAAAATGATTCCGCGAGAATATCTCACTGTCTACTTAAAATATGAAGCGGGAGCACGGTTTCTTAAGAATTTTAATACGCTACGACGGGTCTCTCGAATTTCAGCCAAGATATATGGACGGAATCGTGTTCGAGCCATTGCTGTTTATTCCGAATAGGATGTAAGACAGTCCCTCGGCTACGGAAACGTTATGGATTATAAACTTCTTTCTTCCCGCCCAGATCCGTGGCACCCGGACGCAGACGGTCGAACCCCCGTGGAAAATGTCGCCACGTGAATACAATTACGTGAAAACTTGTCTCGGTAAACACACCCTCCGGACGTAGCGAACTACGGCCCCCGCTTCCAGATCATATTTTACAACAATCGTCTCCGCCTCGTTTCCTGCGCCCCTCGCTCCACAGTTTCCGTAAGAAGGAAACGTACGCGAATACTTAAGTATGATTTGTGATTTTTGGTGAATACTAAATATTTGAGGTCGCTATGGTATTATTTGTTAGATCGAAAAATGAAATTACGAAGCTGTG
>SHCU01000413.1:84485-96224 GCA_004307685.1 Ceratina australensis
TTAAGAGGTATAAAAATAATTTGACAAAATTAGTGCTTATGAATTTATGTAAGTGTCAATTACTTAGGTCAATAATGAATAATCGGTTGGGACCACAGCTGCTGCAGCATTGTTGTTTTATAGCCATTTGAGAATTGACCTTCGAGATTTTTTCCGTGAACCATAGTTCATTGAATCTATCGAGCCTCCCTTGAAATCATTGATACTTATTTGGTTGTATACACAGACCAACGTCATTCTATGAATAAAATAAAAGACAGTATAGGAAAATGGGCAAATATGTCTTAAAATCTTTCGAAGCTGTAATCATTGACTTGTACTACTGATTTTTCGTTGCAATGTTTATATACGGATGGCTGTATAAGATAATCGTAGTTTCAATATTGAACTAAAATATGAATGATTCACTGATAGAAACTGACAACAATGTGCTGCATTCTTTGAATATTGCATTGCATGTATGAGATCAATATTTGCTCCCAGTGGTGCTTCTGGCGGAAGCTGTGTCAAACATTTGGAAGTCCACAGCTGGTATGCTGAGGATGGTATGTGCAGTCGATACTGGGCGGCAGAAGCTCAGTGGCAGAGGGTAATCCTGCATTACCAACACCCGTCTCAAAGTATCAAGTATTCAGACTCGTGACGTGTTCTTAAGATCGTCTTGAGCATTTACTCAAGTTGCCGTCAGTTCTCATTTCAATTAATAAAATAAGAACTAACACCAACTTAAGCAAATGCGTAAGGCCATCTTAATGTAAGTCACGGCTCTGACTACCACGATGTCGATATTACTGGAAACTGTTATATCGACTTCCGGTCTCTCCTCTAGCCATCACAAATCATAATGGAAGCTGTCAAAATAATACAATTTTAATTTCCTGTTTAATGCTTACACGTATAAAACCATGTGCCTATAATTTACTTAAAAAATTGATATTACAATTAACAAAATTTCCGAAAATATCCTTCACTCTTGACATAATTGTCTCCCTTCTAGACGACCACTAAATTACTAACTTACTTACTAAAGACTTTACATCATCCTCTGCTTAGTCCAAACATATTAAAATATCGATTTAACTAGCAAGATCTACTGATACGGAAAGCTGTTCTCCTTCAGAGTTTTAAGTAGTCGGTCCTGGAGTTATGGCAGACGAAGAGGAGACAAGGTTTCCATGCGCGCTCGCGCGCATGACCACGATGGCCGCGACCATCGATCCCGGTAGTGGGAGCGAAAATTTACCGGGGAAGCGGAATGGAAGGGAGGAAAATGAAAGTAGAAGAGGGATTCGCCGGCGATGGGATGATAGAACGCAGGAAGGGATGAGCAACGCGAGCCCATTGGCAGGACTCCCACAAAATAACCCCTGACAATAAAAAATAAGGACGGCCATCATGGTCTTGAACATGGCCACCGTTACTCGAACCGCGGCACAACATCCGTCGGTACTTTTCCCTCTAGGAATCCAAACGAATAATATACCTCATCGAATTCAACTACAACGTCACACATTTAAATGATAAAATAATTGTACATTGAAAATGATTACGCTGCGCGTCAGATTTTATCGCCCTATAATCCGAGGAATCACCCTATTTAGTTTAAGCAACTGTACATATTTTAGAGCGGATTACGTATGAGAATTAATTGCCTCGTATAGGATTTATGTGCAGTTAACAGGGTGATTATGGTGCTCAAAAAACACGGGTTTGGATTGGCAAACTCATGAACTCCCGTCGGAAACTAGGTAAGCAATACACCTGTTTGTCGTCCGCTATAAAAGTTCGAGCCGTGAGAGTGAATTCTCTACGCGAGCCGAGGATTTGTGCATCCTAAACGCAAAGGAAACAGTCGTAAATCTGAAATATTCCCGGTTGCATTTGCTCAGTCAATAGTTGTAATCCGCCCGCGGCGCTCCCAGAGAGCCGGCTACTCATTATCCTATACGCGTCGAAAAAACCGAGTGCCGGCAGTGATAAACACGCGTCGATCGATCTCATCGATTCGAACGGATTCGCAAGTGGAGTAGATCAATCGTTTCGGCGACGGACGAGTGTACCGCTCGGCGAGGAGCAAGATTCATCGCTCACCTGTTCATAAGGTCAATAGGTAATGTGATAACGACCGTTCATAATGGTTACGGGACGTAGGAATTACCGTGCAAACCGACACTTAAGGTTTATCGTGTCTCTTACCACGGCGTTATGTATACTGTTCTCTTAAAAGTGAACGGTAGTGAGTTGTAACAAGATTATTGACTTTAAATCCTCACGAATGACCCTATAGAAGATTGAAGCTACAAATATATATGTATTACCAATACTCGGGCGCAGCTCGCGTACACAAATCATTTGGCTACTTAACGTCAGAAAATGTTTCTGCAAATAAACAAACAGCCGGCCGTTTCATTCATGCCTGTTTAACTTTCCCTTCTGACCAGGCTAAATCGCGTTAACGAGATACGAACACCGTTTAATCTGGACCCCGTTCCCATTGTTTCCCATTCAACGAAACAGGTCCGTGTAAAACAGACCCATTCCACTGACGACTAAACCGCCGCTATCGTAGTAATTCCCTAATTTCAGTGTCAACGAAACGATCCAATAAAATTGATAATTTCTTCAATTAAAATGTTTGAGTGAAATCGATGCGACTACGAGGAAGAATGCTGTGGCGTTCCTACGATAATTAAGAGGTCCAAAGTCAACAGACAAATGTTGGCCTCGAGACGAACGGAAGTGAGCCATCGTTCTCACGATACTTCCTGCAATAACCACGTCACTCGGTTTACGTTTATTATTATAATTTAAAGAATTCTAGAGATTGATTAAAAAGTACGGGAACAGGTATATCGCGGAGTCGGGTATAACGATCGAAGATAATTTCCGTCACGAACCACGGTATCATTTATTACCTCACGGACGGCAATAAAGATTTCATGCATTCCCCTTTAAATCGCCGGGTTCGAGCCGAGCCGGTTCGCGAAATCTATCGTGCCGGTTGATAACGCGGTTCAAAAGAGGAAGAACGAGAAATACAATTCCCGAGATAAGCGCGTTGGGTAGTGACGTCGACGTGGCAATAAAATTCCCGGGGATAGGTAGCGGCGAGCGTGTTGTGTCCAGCCCTGATTCAAGCGAGCAATTCTCGATCGGAAGGTCGCGCGATAACATTTTTCGGTCCGCATCGATTAATTGCTTATTACTTATTGCGGCACCGACTCGATCGGATCGCTCGGCTGTAAATCACGGCTACGTACGAACGCGATCAAGCACCCGCGATAATTGGTTTGTTCGGCTCGAACAATGCTCAATTGTCACCGTGAAAGTGTCGACTCGAAGGATCGCGAATTGGATTACGTAATTATTTTGATTAATCAAATCGAATCGCCGCGGTGACGGAAAATCACGACGCTAGGCTTATAACCGTCGGTCGACTTTGTCCAAATCCGTGAGAACTGATAAATTGATTAATTTCTAATGAATGCAAAAATCCGTGGAAGGAAGCCGTTCGATGAAGTTTAGGGCAGGTGTTTACGATGCAGCGTAACGGGCACGCTTTGCGGAGGAGCTGACAACGGTACCGAGTGCTATTACACCGCCTGTAGGTGTAATTATTATTGTGCCTATATGTCGACCGATTATGCAGCCGCGTGGCTGTGTTTACAGACACGATACCATTTATACCTAACTTACTGCGTTGTTAACGATCCCTCTTGTTTTATCGGCTCAGGTAGCGTGACCGGGGACATTCATCTCCAGCCCCAGAGAGAAACGATTAGAGACGCGTGCAAACGAATGCTCTGTTGAAAATAATGTTCTAAGAATTCTTATGAAACATTTTTCTACGAGAAATAAACCTTGCGGGAATACTTATTAATAATATCCGTGGAGAAACGTTCTCGAACGAACGAGAACCGAGCGGCGGATTCGAGAAAAAGCCTGTTCCGTTACGGCTAGGTATGCGTGGAGATTCGTGGAGTAACGGTTTACACAGTGACTCTATCCTATCTCCGGAACTGTTCCCTAATTGTTAAAGCAAACACCCTGATGAGAATGTCTAACGCAGAGGTGCAGCAGCGGCGGCGATCTACGTCTGGGATCGGTCGATCGAATCTTGTCAGTCGATCGCACATCCGGTCGTGTTTGACGTTAGAGTTCGCACCTCCGTGGAAATGATCAACACCGAGTCCGTTAATAATACGATTACGCGTTACCGAAGACACGTGGCACCGATTACGCGAGGCTACCAGTGACGTTACCATTAAACCACGATCGTTACATATCTCAAGGATCGTCCGAGCTAAAAGCGTTTGTCCGAGAAAAAAAGTTGCACGTTTTACAAGGTGTTCCTTAATTTCGATGGATCAAGCTTCTTTGAGGATAAAATTAGTATACCTGGAACATTACCTTAGCCGTCGGTCGGTTGAAACATCGGATCACGTGTCGAAGAGTCAACACGTCAAGAAGATCACAGCGAGGCCGACGGTATCACCGCAAACAACCCGGCTTCTCACTCACACTTCTCCTCCATTCCTCGGCGAACGAATACGACAGCGTTCTTTATCGTGATTGTAAACCTACATTTTGCGGCGAGAAACTGTCGCCTATTCGTAACTCGATTCGCTATCACCGAAATTGTTAACACATCGAACACTCGACCGGGAGAGGGGGAGGGAATGCAGCTACGTACGGAGAAAGGGGTGAGTTTTCGGTCGCGGTAAGAAAAAAAAAGAGGATAAAAAAACAACAGAAACGCGGCCAAGGGTGACCGCGTCTTACCGGGCGATCACAAAAGGAAGAGGTGCGCGCCTGCGTGCCGTCGACAATGTACTCCGTCGCCACTTTTCGAGCGCATAACAATGGACCACGTTGGTGAAACGGGACTCATGGTCTCCGTATGGGACGTACCGCGCACTGAACCAGTTGTCCGCTCGCGCAGATTGCATGCCCCACCCTTAGCCCGCGACCCTCTCCATTCGTATAGCTGCATCCACGAGAGCTTTCTTCCCCACCAGCATGCGAAAACATGATGGTCTCTTTTCATCCCCACCGCTCCGTCTCCCTACCCGTACGGTTTTGGTTCCTGGACCAGCAACCTTTTGCCTCGACGCCGAGGCCCCCATCCCCTGCCGTCAGCCGTCGTCTTCTCCTTGAGATGATCTCCGCGAGATGTACCGGTTATAAAGAAACGAAATAACCGTGTTTTCCAACCGTTATGACATCAACAGGCTTGTTACAGAATGCATCCTCGATTTTGCATAGCCCATAGAATTCGCGAAAAAGATCGATATTTATACCTCGCTAAAATCGGTAGAAGAATTTTCTTCTTCGGAATAAGAGGAAAATTCCTTTCCATTTTCAGTGAATTACGGACCTCTCGTCCCTTCTCATCGCGTTCTATTTTCGATGTTAAATCAACTGTGCGAAGACCGGGTTCCTTCATTCCCGTGGTTTTATTATTCACGCCATCGCGCCGATAAGTATACCGGTGTCGCTGCCTTTTTTCTCTTTTCTCCGAGCCCGAGCGGACAGGAACGCTCTCACGCAGAGCTCGAGCTCGCGAGGGGTTTTGACACTTGGAATAAAATACGAGCCAGTTCTGTCTCGCGAAGCCGCGCCTACGTATCCAGTTGCGCTGGATACCGTACACAAAACCTGGACGCGATTTACACGCATCGGTTCGTATCCAGAATTTCTCTGCAAACACGAGGTCTATTTGAAACTTTTATTAAGAGACAACAGTAATTATTCTGTTTCTCTTTTACGGAAAGTCGTTCGTTGAATAAATGGAGAAATGTGAAAATAGTACCGACCATTTTTTATGACGAGAGAGAGAAAGAGAGAGAGAGAGAGAGACATTCGAGGAAGAAGAGGGAGAAACCGGAAAGCGAGCTGGGTACCAAATCGATCTCTCCGGTGCCCAGCATCCCCTCTGCTCCTGAATTCTCTACTCTCCATACACGAAACATTTATCCGCACGTCGTAGTTCGCAATCGCATTCGAAAATTAATGAACGAACGTCATTAATAAATGATTCAGTCGTAACGATTTTATTGGGTGTCGAACAAGGGTGACGATTAATCATCAGGTATGCGATTCACACGGGGAATTTTGCCGTTCACGAACTGGCTATTCAGATCACTCGCGTGGTGCGCGAACGGTCAAGCGTTAAACGTTAAAACAGAAACAGCGAGAGTTGTTATATTTATCGTGATACTCAAGCCCCCCTTTACGATCTATTAAACACCGCGTCAAATATTTCGTGCCGGGGCCTGCGACAACGGATCTCCTGCAACCCATTAGACCTCAATGTCCTCGTTTCTCAACTCTTTTTTAATCCCGAGTTACCCGTTTCTTGTGTACCCGCTGATACAACTCCCACGCGCAGTTTCCGATTTCACGGATCGGTATTGCGAATGATGTGCGAGCTCTCCTTAGGACGTGTCAAAGGGACGGAGTTAAGACGTCAAGAGGATCGATTCAGGGGACTGCATAAAAACGAGACGTGAAATATAAACGGTTTGATTTAAGGCCGGTAGATTATCACCGAGCAAGCGTAACTTATCGCGCCTTAACCAAAGGAACATTAAACTGTACCGAGAGAAGATAGCGGACAAGAGCTGTACGCAGCTTATGCGCCTATTCCTATTTAACTTCTCAATTAACATAAGCGCGCAACTTCATTATTGCCGTCACACGCGAGCCTCTTTCCGTCGGGACGTGACGCCGAATAAAAAAAAAGCCTTTTGTCGTCTCCTTCGCCCCGCAGCTGCTATTCAAATTCACCTGGCATAATGAGCACGTGCCGTTTCTTTCCCGAGCCGTCCCGCGCGTTCCGATGCTACGAAGGAATCATTTGAATCTCAAGTTACTCCCTCGCGTAGTCTCCTAACTACTGTAATAAAATTTAGTGCTACTCCGAGTCATCGCGTCGAATTGTCTCTATCCACAATGTAATTTGAGGCAAGAGTCCTCGTCAGAAAAACGTCAGGACACGTTGTCTCAAGGTTCCCGGGGCGTTCAATAAGACCGAACGGTGGCATAGAAAAACTGGACGGATCTCTACCTAGAAAAGGATTGCGGTTAAACTGTTGCCGGAAACGGTCACGCATCTCGCAACGGTGATCGAGGGAAACCGAGAGCGACCTTGTAGAAATTTAAACGTACGCTTCCGCCTTTCGAGAAAAAAACGACGAAAAAAATTCTGGTCCGGTGTACCGTGAAAAGTGAAATCCAGTGAAACTCATTTTTAGAAGAAATATATCTATGCCAGACTGTATTCTATCCCTCGATAGACCGAGGGTTCTTCCGCTTCGAGTTTCATTGATTAAAAACAATAATTGTTGCGCTGTATTTAAGACGGGTTAGCCTCGATGGCGAACAGTCGTTTCGTGCGTACGTAATCTGGCCGATTAAACGGTCGTGACCGCGACGGAACAGGTGCTACAACCAAAGTTATTGTCACAGTAAAAGATAGATAACGATACTCGTGCAACATTCGGACGTTGACAGCAACAACGCTTTTATCTCGTTTGTAGCTTCGGCGAGCGGGAGAGATATTTAGGAACTGATGACGTGGTACTGGCGATGTGATATTAGGTCGAGTTAATTTTGAGTTAGCATCGATGTAATAGAAATCGTATTCGCGGCAAGACGATGGTCCCGTTTATTCATAGAGGTATCAAACGTTTAACGCGTTGCTGTCTTACTTTACGCGGGCAACCCGAGAGTTATTGATGCACGTAGTTAAATCAAGTTACGATATTTGATCCATTAAGCTCGGTTATGAAGCGTTGCGTGCGGCAAGTACAACGTCGAACATCCCTGAAAACGTGAAGTATCGGGGAACTTATTATAGCGATGCGAGCGTAATAACATATGTGAGTCTCACCATGCAGCCTGTTACATTCTCGAAATGTGTCGACCGTTTAATGATAAGAGCAACATAAAAAATACCTGGCGGATGTTCGGGAGAGGAGACGATCAAACTGAATCATTACCAAGAAACTTGTGCCGCGTTTAACGTCTACAGATTTGACGGCGAATAAATTTCCCTTGACCGTGGCATAAATTTCGCACCGGCCGAGAAGAACCACGTATATTCATCGGGAACGAAAATAATACAAGAATTATCGTACGGGTCCGAAACTGTCGTTCGTTTCTATCGTCCCGCGAGAAACATGTTCACTGTAACAAGTGCCGACGGTGAAGTTCTTCACGAAATAAAATACCGTTTCTTAGTATAAATCAGTCGTGAAATACGATGTGTATCGAAACCTGAACGAAAGTGCATTGCCTGAACTCGAATTAATATTTCGCTAGAAAATCGAGGACTCACCGTGGAGGAAATTCTGTGCCGCACCGTCGTACGTCGAACTCTCTTGGTCACAAACGTCACGAGGAACCGAGGTGTTTTTATCCGTCACGTTCTTAGTAAGGCGAGCGGACAAAAGTAAAAGCTTCTTCACCTCTCGAATCGAATCGAAATGGGGTGCGGGCATCCCGGCCGCGGTTCGCGGTTCACCGTGGACCCAGCGTCGCGTCGGCGTCGTTGCACCCTTGCGCGGCCGTCACGGCGCAAATTCATCCCCGTCCCCCTTTCTCGGTCACCCCGTCCCGGTGGACGTCCGCCCTAAACCTTCTCCTCGGCCCCTCTCGAGGTGCCGTCATCGTCCTCCTGCCTCCGCCGTCGATCCATCCCAAGCCCGTCTGCGTCATATAGAATCGACGATCCTCTCCTCTCTTGTTTCTCTGAAGAAAAAAAAACCACGATTGAAACGTATAATCATTTTACGCGAGTTACAAACAAATCGGTAAACGTTTCGCGAGAGATGCTGACTGGCTGGAGCAAATATAAACGCGGGAGAGCGCAATTTTCTTGTAACTAAATGAAAATAAATTCACGAGACCGGCGATGGTGTACACCCTTTGCTCGAACGTCCGCTCGCGAAGCGTTTTATGAACGTAAATTACAGAGCTCGATGGCCGCCCTCTGCCATCACCGACACTCTCCACGCGTACTAGGGCCTTGGTAATTTTTTCAATTTCATGGCCACTGCCCCTCGGTACTACTTGTACCTTATTAACTCGTCGATAAGCGTAGAAATATTGTCAGATTTCTAAAGAGTATTTTCACGAGATCAGTAGGTAAGGGTCTGAACCCTTACAGACGCGTCGGACTGTTTATTCGATTTTATCAGATAGCGTATAAACGAGTAGATTGCGAAATCGCGTAGGAAACGAAAATTCGGCACGTCTGTGATCGTTTCAAAGTAAAAAGTTTACCGTGGAACCCGAAGAAGCAGTAAAAGAGTTATCTCGTTCGCGACCGCCGTCGTATCCCTCGCTTTTACTATTTCCTAGCGAGTTCGCGCAGCCGTATATTCGCGATCTTGATTGTTCCTGCTCGCTCGAGGTTCTTATTTTCGCCCGATGAAAGTTTCAGCGATTTCCGTATTGAATCTACTTCATTTAATTTCGCTAAACAGATATGAAAGATCACGACTTTCCATTTTATACTGTCATCGGTTGATTAAACGTTGACTATCGGAGCATGAAAGAGCAGCAGTTTTCTTATGCGCATAAAAATATTCTCGGACTTAGAATCTAAAGATAAATGTCATTTAGAAACTTTTTTCCGAATGCTTAATGGGTTAATGAACGACGATCATTCCGGAGGACATAAACTGGCATGTAAACCTTTTTATCACCCGGTACAAACTCGAATATCATTCGCACCCAGTATAAGTCGACACGATGGTGAGAGTAAGAATTTCATTAGCGATCTCAGTCGATTACCATATATCTTGTCCGTTCCTAATGTTCACAACGTAACAGTAGGATATAATAAATGATAAGGATAAGATGAATACTGAGGAAGCGGGCATGGATGTACGTACATACCGTAAACGGGCAGCGGCCGATTCGAATTTATTAATATTGCACGATCGATATCGAGGCTCGTGAAGCTGGCTATAAATTTCCGGATAGATTGTACAGAGAGGCGAGGCTCGGGAAGCGTTCAGGGTGAACCGCCAACAGCGTTGCAGTGCGCGAGGTCGTTGTGGTCGTAGGCGGAGGCTGGGTTGAAGTTGGGTCGATTTTGCGTTCGCTTCCTCTCTCCCCCTTGGCGGAACACGCCACCACGGCCAAGACAAGCAGGGGGAGGAGAGCTAAGGGTGAAAGCCCTGTAGGGCTGCGTTGCAGGGCAAGCGAGGAGGAACAGCCAATCGGCGGTGCGAGAGAGGCGCGGGGGAATTTATGCCGCTCGGCTGTCGTCGGAGGTTGGATTGAGAGCCGCGAAGCATAAATAACGACACGTCAACCCCTACCGAAGGGGATACGTTCCGGCTCGGAGCTTGAATTTATCAACGTGGGCGAAACAATGGACGGGTCTCGAGCGTAACTTCAGTGTAATGAATAATTGAACGATTTCCTACGGATAATAACTATGTCTGAGAGAATGGGATTACCTTTTTTTTCAGAAGTCTTCGAAATAAATGCTTGAAAATTTCTATTAAAAATTTCGGTTACTTGATACACTGATTCGCTGGTAGAAGTGGACACGGGAACATGGAAATTGATTTCCCTATGATCGTCATCAGGGGAACTACGGTATTTCGTATGATAATAACGCATGGTTTATCACAAGCGCGAGACTATATTCCACGATTATCTACTCGCGTCCTCGCGGTATACCTTTTTCATAGCTTGTTTAAGATCTCATAAACTACCGCTTACTGAAACTCTAAGTGCTCGGTGCCGAACCGAGAGATGATATCAGAAAAAAACTTCGCTAATCCCTGTTAATATTATTTCGCTGTAATATGAAGTAGTCCTGAGATTTTCCGTAGAGGAATACCTTTCACCAAATATAGGAAGTTCGAAGGCTTGCCAATTAACGTGACAACACCCGGCACCGAATCCGAGCACGGTAATCAATATGATCCTTTATGTAGCGGTAGAATTACGTTTATAGTTCCGTGGGACGTACCCTTAAAAGCATCGCTGTATTTCTTCTTATCCTATGTCCTCTCGTTCCGAGATCATTTTCGTCGCGGATCCAGTCCGCCCTCGGATAGTCTCTCGTGTCAGCCAGCTTTAATTCATGGCCATCTTAGTTATCTCTCGGCGATGCTTGCCAACGTCCTCCCTCGGGAAACAAAACTCGAGGAACGTCCCATAAACTAACATTAATTGAAAATCTCGTATACCTTCGGTTCAACAAAGAGACTCGCCAACACGACCGTATACGGTGCAAGATAAGATTTGACGACGAGGCGAATCGGTTCGACGACTCCTCACCTTCTGCGCCGACACGTGACACCGCTCCGTCGCATCGAGCACTCGATGCAATTTGTGTCGCGTCGTTAAAATTCCTTGATTACGTTCGCATGGAAATCGAACAGATATCCTCCCTCAATCTCGGCTATAAGTAAGCGCAATGATCTAACGATCATCATCCCCCCGATGCAAATTCGCCGAGTAAGCTCTCGAGGCGCGGGAGGGCAGGATAAGAAAAATCTCTCATGAATAAGGGATGAGACGAGATGTTGCGTAGCGGTGTCAAAGCCGAGGAGTCTGAATGAGGAGAACGGAGGCTCGGTTTCGGTGTTCGTTGCCCGGCTTACGGCGCCATTAAAATAAAATAAAGCCTTCCTCTGTCTTCTAGACTCGCACCCGACGTCGCTCCCTCTCTCTACATCCGTTCCTTTTCTTTCTTTTTTTTTTCTTATT
>SHCU01000414.1:0-11547 GCA_004307685.1 Ceratina australensis
ATAACAGTTGTCGAAAAATGAACGAAGCGAGTCTGATAGATCTCTTAATTAGTATTAACGAGCAATGAAAATATGAATACGTTCCGATGGAATTGAGATGTGGCATCGGCGCTAAGCCGCGGTCGAGTGCACCGGAAACGGAAACGTCCGGGGCCCTCCCGCGTGTTTGATCATTGTGTTATACGGTTCCCCTGGCGCACACTTGCCATAAGTGTATTTTGAAATTTCGCTCGTTGTAATAATCTTCCACTGGCGGGCACGGAGCGAGCGAACGAACGAACGAACGAACCTGCGTAGTCCGGGCGAGCGCGCGTGGTCAAACGTATTTTCGCAACCGGGGGTACGCCGGACAATTTCTCAAGGTGTGCGTGGCACGGCCGCGTGCACGTACACGGCAACGTACAGAAACGGTCGTGCAGGTGTGGGCGAGCCGTAGAAACCCGTAGTTTGGTCAGTCAGAGAGCATAAAGGCTCTCGAGAAATTAATTCTCTTGCGGACTCGTACACACCGACGTGCCGGCTGCCCGGACCTGTACACACGGGCACACGCGTACACGAAGGTGTGGGCCGCGAACGCGGAACGCGAGCGCGAACACGTAGCTACGTGTTTTATTATTGAATGGCCTCCTTCCAGGACTGCGAATCAACTTCGCAATTGGTTTATTATAATTTCATTGTGTTTTCATTACCCGGGTTAATTTGCGCACGACCCGCATGTCTCCCTTTATTACCAGACCCCCTGAGGTCTTCAAACGCACGCACACTTGGATTCCGTCGCGTCCGTTCTTTCCTGCCAGGAGAAATCTCGTTGACAGAGAATAGGACGTACGGACACGCGTATTATTTAGAGTGGCTAGCGCACCGGGTGAAATAATACCGCTGAAGGTGCCAGCGAAATTACACGTAGATTATTTTTCTACGCCCGCGTGAAAATCAGTTTTTATTAGATCCGGTACCTTATGCAAATGAGGTTTTACTTTTACATCAATTTCACGCTAATCCTACCGACAGATTTTTACATTTTTACATTCAAATGCTATTTAGTATCTTCTAAAGTTCATTTCTTGATTACGAATCGTATGTGCAATCTTTCACGCCTCTAATCAAAAAGTATTTATTTAGTATTTATATTAGTATTTTAGCTTGGCGCCAGTCTAAATTACGAGTTCAATTTTAACAATACGATAATGTCATTTTAGCCATTTTTCTCCCTCTCCTACTGCATTTCCCCTTAAATAAAAAGTAACACCTACTGTTAAGGGCTGAACAGACTACGGTCTAAAAGCCATCCTGACCGAGTCCGAGATCGGGTACATTGGATGAAAAAAAAGATTCCTAATAAAATTCCATGAAACGACAAGATTAGCCCGTTTTAGGTCTCGTATAAATCAGCTTGAATCGTGCCGCGTCCTCTCGGCTTTAAAAGCTGAAAAAGGGTTTGGCAAAATCTGAATGCAAATCGTTAAACGCGATCCGAAGTAGCGGCACACATGTCAATTTGTTTACACGGCGAATGCAGCAGAGAAGATTCAGGATAGGAGGAAACGACGACCCCCGGCGAACGTGTCTGATTCTACGTGCCGCGCGCTAAAATCCGGCCAGGCGAACGATCTACCTTCTTCCTTTTTCATTGGGAGAGGCGTGTTACTGTTCTGTCGTTCTTTGACACCCGGTTACGTCAAACAGGGGCCGGCGGGCAACGGCGCGCACGTGAACAGGAACGAAAAAAGCACGTCGGGTGCCACGCGAGGGAAGCGAAGAGAGGAGAGAACGTGGCACGAGGGAGAGGAAAAAAATAGGTTCGAGGTGAAGCCTTTTGATTGACTGTTTGAACGATTTTTGCTCGGCCGACTACGCTGCCGGGCTGGCATTGATTATCGCTTATTGAATTTGTATGCCAGCAAGGGATGCTACGGAGGGGTTGGCCCAAAGTCGCCATCAAGGGATGCTGCTCGTAAAACGCTTTACTCTCGCGCATCGACCTGCCCAGCCCACCTACGTTCGCTTTCCTCTCGAAAATCCGGCGACAGTGAGATGTCACCGAAGAAACTGGCACCAGCCGATGCTGTTAACCTCACCGCTAATCCTATACCTTTCGTATATTTAACAAATATATAATATATATAATTTAATGAGGAAAATTTTCTATACTACAATTTTTCCTCATAATTTATAATATATTCATGTATTTTATCTTAATTTTTACTGGAGATCTTACTCGTACAATATTAAATATCAAAATGTCTAACTAAACTAAAGACTGACCAGGTATCCAAATCGGTAATACGAGAGAGCAAATGGGGAAGAGAGGGTTGATATGAAAATGACAGTACAAACGAAGCTTCTTTTCCAATCGACTGGGCATCGGCGTGTCAATAAACGTCCCGTTTCACTCACTGTTTCCTAGGACAGTACTCTTTAGAAAATTACTATGCTTCGGGGTAATCCCTGGAGACATTCAGCGTACATCGCACAGAGAAATATTTTGCCTGACCGAAGAGGTAACCCCGTAACTGTTCTCTCTCGTTCCTTGTACCCGCGAACCCTTTCCCATCCCTTTTCTCTCTCTCTCCCTCTCTCACCCTCTCGCCCTTCTACCTCTTTATCTGGCTACCACGCATCCCTCCCCGCATTTATGCTTACATGCTTTGTCCGGCTCGCGATGTATCTCTGAATTATTGAACGACACGGGGATCAGCCGTACATAGCAACGCCTCTCGAGTTTTAAGTGGCTCAACTTCGCGAAGTAATTTCACTCATTAGAAAAATAGAAAATCGTTAGAACCGTCGATGCGTTCAAATATTTTAAACACGGTGAGTCAAGAAATTATTGGCACATCTTTTAAAACGAAATTACTTTTTTCTAAAATTTTTATTGGTCAGAACTGCAAAGAAAAAAGTGAACGTTAACTTTCTTATTAGAGTCCTCAAGATATTTATATGTTATTTAATAGGATTTTGATAGAGTTTGTCATGAAATTTCGAAATAGAATTCAATCGACTAAAAACTATCGATTAATTAGTCGATAGTCTGTTACGATTAATCACTAGATAGTCGATAGTTCCCGTCACTAATAAATAATAAATAAATTGAGAAACATCACGATTAGACATTTGTCACAGGAATTCGCGTTCGGGTACACACAGTCTTCCGTCACTGATATCAATTCTCCGATTTAGAGTACCCGATCAATCTGGCGGCGGGGTCCGAAAGTCATGATTTCAAAAAAAAGCTCCACTCACGCTGTTCGTTCTAACGGGCATATATCTTCATCCGAAAGATAAACGAACGCTTTATTCGGTGATTCGACTCGGGCGAAACGGGCATCGGGACAGCCGGCTGGCCCCCTTTTTGCCATGTTTTTTCCCGCGGAAAAGTCCGAAAATATTTATAGAGGGAATCAATATCGTAGTTTGCGACGCACGGGGAAAAATCAAGATGAATAGGACGGGGAGAAATCGCGTCGCCCGCGATAACCACGGGGAACGAGCGTCACCGGCGCACTTTCCCGCAATTTGACCAACAATATGCAATAATATTAAAATTAATGGCATGGCCTTCGTAAAAACATCGGCGCGCGCGCTAACCTACGCGTCTACCGGAAAGAGATAGGGACAGGTGTACGTACGTACGTACAACCGGTGTACCGTGCCGCAACACTTGGCGATATATGCAGAGAGAAAGATGAACCGGGCGGAAGGGCGTTAGACTGCAAGGGAGCATGACGGGCTCGGCCGCGGAAAGAGACACCGCTCGTTCGCGGGGTGGGCGGAATCGGGAGAGTAATAGTACCGCGAGAGCCCACTCGTAATAATCTCCGCTAATTTAGCTTCTGGAATACGGTAACTGTATCGTTAATATTCTGAATCCGTTTAATAATGGATGTTGATGCGCCATTTGGGCCGATGAGATTTCGGGCTGGAGTTCGAGACTGAAGTGGACCCAGGCATTGCCCTTTGGTTCCGCGACGGCCTGATGCTGCCTCGAAGATAAGCGCGTATATCCTGCGCGGCTCGCTCGTTTATAAATATTACATCGATTCCACTACGCTCTCTCGCTCTCTCCGCCCGTTTCGTTTCAAACTGTTTTCACGCGTGATGGCCTCCTTCGCCCGTTCTTCGGGGATTCGTTTTCGTTACGCATTGGAAATTGAGTTTTAATGAATTCATTCTGCGAACTAAACTAAGCTCTTTTAATCCCCTGTTTGTTGCACGGATCAGACGCGGGCATTGTGCTCGCGCGATCCGTGAACCTAGAATGATACGCGCTTCCGTTGACCGTAATACTAATTGCCTCGCTAACAATTTTGCATTGTTTCTTTGTCCGTTTGTTATCTATCGAACGCTGACTGTTCAACTGGCTCTGAAGTACGATACCGGGGCGAACCTGTAATTACGTGTAACATTCATTTCGGCTGCTTGATTGTTATCATTGTAATATCGGCATCTCGTTAATTTCGTTATTTATATTCTGATTCGTTTCAATGGGAATCTCGTTACATACGTTCAGGCATACAGTGGGTTAAAAGAGTATTGCCACATTTTTTAAAACGAAATTACTTTTTCACTGGTGAACCGAAGAGTATTAATTTTTTGTAAGAACTTAGGAAGATTAGTTTATTATGCAATGGACAACAAATATTTGTTCAACATGTTTGTTGTTCGGAATAACGGAGAAGAAAGTAAATTCATTAGGCAGTTAAATATCTGTAGATGTTAGCATCACTGTAGGATTTCAGAGATCTGTTTTACAACTACAGGCCCCTTGAGGCCCCTTTTGCCTACCGTGCTGTAACATAGGGACTGGCACTCTTTACTAATCTCTCCTCGGTGACTGTATTGCAAATAAAAAGCGCTCTGTATTATCGATGCTTGTCGAGAGTCACGTGACTACCCTAACTCGTCGATAAAATATTTTTTAAGACACGTGGACGCGCGTCATGAAAAATTTTCCTGAAGCAATCAATGGACACAGACACAAAGCTAATATCGCATTCGTGTAATGATCCCAATCCGTTGTGGTCACAGTTTTGAAACGATTTCGTGGAAGATCACCCTCTGTAACAGATTCCGTAGCAAATCTAACAAGACGCATATTTCTCCCCCCGTGACATTGGCCGCTGGCGGTGATAGCCACCAAGTGGCTTTTTATCGAGTCAATGCGGCATCCCCGGGCCGTTTTATTGGACGGGAGGCATCGCTTTTCCGTGCCGATTTCGACTTTTTTCATGTGGAGGTAATCTCTGCCGGCGCGAAGGGTGCCCGCCGCAGTGGGAAGGAAAAAGACGGACTGCTCCCCTCGGCCCTTCGAGACCCCGGAAGACCAATTCCGCGATACGAATACGAGTAGGAAATATATGGATATTCCGTTTTAAAGGATATAAAATGACCTCGAGATGGTGCTCTTTATAGACACGTTGGAACGTTGCACCTCCGGCGGTATATAAACGTTATGTACGTTCGTAAATTTTCTCCTAACATCCAGATTGGTTGACAATCTCCAACACGTTCCACGGAGATACAGAATGGCGCAATCAGTTCAGAGACAAACGTGTAGAATAAATAAAAATATAGATAAATCTCAATGTTTCAATATCTTCCAGATCTGATAAAATCTACTTGAGAACATTCGTAATTTTATTTGTTAATATAAGTAATCGATCGACCGATTTGGAAAAATTCTCGCTTGAACTACTTGTGTAGAAGTATAACTCATAATATTTTTATTAGATTTCATCTACTAGAACCAGAAATATTAATCGTAACGTATATTGGGTTGGCGAGAAAGAAATTTCGGATTTTTAGTATAAAATAACATTCAACGTTACAAGTGTCAACTAACAACTGTCAAAAGACAAAAATTGTAACACTTTGATAAAGGCATAACAAAACAATAAACGTTGTTTCATTTGTACAAAGTGAAATTACTTTCTTGCCAATGTAACAAAATCCGAGTCTCGGTGGCCTTCTTGGTTACTGATGATCGGACAGGAAAGGGGCGGCTTTCACTTTTGACCGACATCGTCAACCCTTGATTTTTCGCGTCCCGCTGCGAGGCGAAGAGCAAAACCGAGTTCAGATTTATTCCCCGCCGTTGCCTCTGGAGGCCGTCCGCCTCGCGCTACCTCCTTCACCCCTGTCGCCGGTCGATTCTCCTCCTACGTTGGGCTTTATTGACCCTTTATACATCTATTTGTTATGCCGTGGCCCTTTGTGCGACGGTAGACACGAATGGAGGGGCTCTCTCCCGGTGTACTCTCCGAGGCCCGAGCTCTCTCCCCTGGCTATATTTGACCAGTATTATAAAAATCAACCGACCGATTTCCTACGTAAAATATTACCCCCATGCATCCCTGAATATTTTATCGTTGTCCACCCCGGCGGCTCACCCCCGCCCGGGACCGATTCCTCCTCTCCGCTATCCCCGTTCTCGCGGAGGGGAAGGAACAAAGAGCGGCGGAAGGAAATCGGTGAAGGGAGCGGCACGCGGTTTGGTTTTGCTTCGACGCGTGCTCCTCTTACCGAATGCGATCTTTCAAAGGAAACATTCTTGCGGTCAATATGGAATCTTCTATAGATTCTCGCAATGTTCAGTTAAACAGCCTCGTTCCATACGTTTTTTCTCTTTCCATAATAATCAACCTGTTAACAATTATTTTCTAAAAGATTGTCAACAATTTTCAATCTTTTCCATTCCTGAGTTTTGAACTTAACCCTTTGCACTCGGAACGATTCTGGACGTTGGCTATCAGCTACTCAGCTATTTAAATACGAATAATTTGACAAATTTAAGAAAGTAGATGCCACCTGTTTTACAAAATAATTGTTATATACAAATATAATATAATCATTAAATATATTATCGAGTAAATTAAACTTAATTACTATAAAACGATACATAAATTTAAAATTAATTAAAAATCATTGAAAGCAATAACGAATAATAATTTTAATACATTAACATGTATGTAGAAAATTCGACAAACATTTATAGAAAAATTCTTGGAGTGCACAGGTTTTATTTAATGATACTATATATTGCAATATATGGAATTAAATATTGCAAGTATATATTGTATATAAATTTGAATATAATTAACTATTGCACGGAATATATTGCACGAGAGGAAAAACGTGGAACGGCGTAAGGGACGTGGTAACAACGTGACGATCCCGCCGAGCCAGGTATCTTTACGCGGACGTTTTCCATCCCAAGAATGGACCATTAAACGGCACGGGACAAGATTCCAATCTACGACGCGTGTTCTCAGGTTCACGAGAACAACGCGGCGCGGGCTCGCGCGGAGGATCGTATTCCTGTAGGACACCGGGGCTACTAATCTAACAGAATTATAGACGGTGACGGTGGCTAATTGTCTATCTATATCGGGGTTGACGTAGGTGTGTCTCAATGTTCCCTCTCGTATGCCGCTTGTATATGCGTACATTGTATTGTAGCAGAATCCGAGGCTAGACCGTCCGTCAGCTCTCTCACGGAGCGACTCCCTCGCTCGCATAATGGCCGGGCTGCGTACGTGCATTCCTAATAATGAAGACAACGATAAATCAACGCGGAGAATACGGCCGCGGATGTGCGCCGAATATCCTATGCATAATATCGCGTCATTATCTGCGACCACTGTGCTGCTCTCCCTGTGCACGCATGGATCTCTGACTCGACTTTGCCGTGGACCCTAACAATCGAATTACACCGGGCCACATGTCCAGTTGTAACCTCTCGCTCCTCCACCTGCTCCTCCGGCCGGCTCCTACCGAGGTAATTATTAACAAGCCATTTTTCGAGCCCCACGTAATTACGTTTCGCTGCCCATCTTAATTTATTCTATTAAAAGCTCTGCTAATCGTCTTACAGATTAGTCACAAACTTTCAGCTAGGAACTTTTTTATTTAATATGCGAAATTTGGACTATAAAGATTATACAATATTAATATAAATTAATAGAGCAAGGGTATTCATGTATTAGATTTGCTCAGTTTATAACCATGTATATAGTATTATTTATTTATTGAACATAGTCCTTGCCTTGCGGCTTTGGACGAACTTCCGGCTTCTACTCTTTACAATTGTAGAGTTCAATACCTTACAATGAACTCCTTCTTTAAATGAAACAAACTGAAACTTGAACACCAACTTAAAATATCATAATATTCTTAATCTAACCATGTATATACTATATAAATATATAAACCTTTTTTATGATAAAGGAATAGAAGTGCAAAATTTAAATCAAAGGTTACTAGAGATACTAGGCTATAAGTCTTACTGCAATAAATGAATAAATAAAAAATAAATAGTACGTAAAATGAATAAGGTAATATGTTTTTAGCCAAGAAAAATATTACAAATCCCCTGAACGTTTTAGAGTACTAATTGCAATTGAGAGTCGAAAATCGTTCGTGCAAGAAGCAGTTGCGAGAGCACCGGCGGCGGACCAGTCATTAGTTCTAGCGGTCACCAGTGACACGAACCATCGATCGACGTAACCTTGCGACAAGCCATCCGTGATGCCAATAATGATCCGTCATTCTGCCGCTGTAACGGCGGGGATCGATCTTGGTTGATTGACGGATAACAGGGCTCACGAAAGAGACCTGTCGGCTCGCAGAATCATACAGTGGCGTGGTAGTAACGCGTGAAAAACAACGCGATGAAGGATCATAGCATTTCGATAATTAAAACCAGATAATATAGATCGAGTAAAGAAGCTACGTGTCACGCCAATAAAAAGAGAAAAGGAACAAGGCTTACGTGATATAGGAATAGATCTATGATGTGAGAATAGAAGATATGTTCTTGTGCATCCTTTCAGCTGAACCTAATAACAGCTATATATTTTTTTTTTATTAGCATCCAAGCTTTAAATGAGGCTTATACAGCTGTCAGTAAGTTGTCACAGAAATTATATAAACAAAAGTCGCTATACAAACCGTGTACACAAAATTAAACAAAAAGATTACATTTTTCGAAGAATGTACAAATATATTTCCATACATCCGTTTTGGTTTCCGTTAATATATTGATGATATTTAGAAGAAGGTAAAGCTTGCATTTTCACAGGTTATTAATTAGCTCGAGTCCTTCAGTCCTTCGTATAGGGGACACTGCCATAGAATGTGGTTAAGGTCTTGATTTTCAAAACTACACTGACGCTTAGAGTCATCAATAAAGCCAACTCTTGCGAGTGAAGCATAACGGCCATATCGAATTTGTATATAATTGATATATTAAAACTCTATATTATCACATTCTGAAGATTTTACCAAATAATGAACGAAAGTAAAATCCCGTCTTTAATTGTACACCGGTCTCGTATCGATACTTTTACTCGAATTTCATCGCAGCTCGACCAACCGTGCATCCGATAGTCACAATTAAAACCGGAGCAGAAACGGCGTGTAACTCAAGCCTCAGGATGTGGGAGCCGCGAAATCCAGTAAGTCGAATAGGAACTGTGCAAACGGGGCATCGAACAAGTAAAACGAGTAAGAAGAAAAGACGAGCCGGCTAGCAATCCGTGATTCCTCGCTCATCCGATCGGCCCGTTTCGACTCGAGTATGTGCGCGGCTGGATATCGGTTACCACGGGCGATCCCTCGTTTCCCCGCCGATGGAACGGCTCCCGTGCGCGGATTTCTTTCAAACCGTTTAACTTCCTTCCGCCCGTGGCAAAGACGTTTACCGTCACGCGGGATTATCTTACCTTTGACCGTACGCGTCGTCGTTAGACTGGGCTGCGGTGAGGACTATAGGTATCCTCTGTACGCGATGGATCTCGACTCTCGTTTCCATTGTAACGCGGAACGAACATCTCGAGTAACCTGTTTCGTCGCCTCACGTATCCGGTGCACTCTCAAATTTCTGTCTTCCCGATCATAAAACGTTTAATCATTCTTAGAGATTGAAATAATGAATTTAACGCTAGATTTACAGAACCCGTCAATTTGACGGGTGCCGTAGAGATAGGTATATAAGAAACGTCCGTAAACCTAGTGTTGAAATAAGGTTGATCATCTTTTCTATGAAATATTTTATATCATCATAATGCAGTAATTATTTACTTTCACTTCAATCGTTTTCAAAGAATTGCATAAAACAGTTGGATATTATACATATAAATGAGATATGATGAAAATGAGTATTAACTAAAATAATTACTTATCGTCCTTACTACGAAGTGGTTTGTGTCATCAGGGGCAATGCAATAGCTTCATTAAACGACGTGAGGACTACGGGGACATACATCACGATTTAATACTAACGCGTGTCCGACACGGGACGCACAGCAGCCTCAAGCTGTTATCATCGATGCGATCAATCCTACTCAATTAGCCTGATCATTGATTATTACCGTGCCGTTACGTCATAATCAGCATTGTCCGTACAAATCGTGCACTTGATCTTAAGAACCATTACCAGCTCGGTTGGATTAAATTCAAGAAATCCTATACTCTAACACATGTGTTTGACATTAAGAAGATAGGAATCATTGTTAACGCTATTTCTACCATGAGGTGTCAAAAGACAAATTTTAACCCTTTGCACTTGAAAGGTGACTCGCAGTCAGCATTTATTCTATAAAATAATTATTAAATAGGGAAACAATTATTATACTGTACTGATTACATTAAATTTAAATATATTAAATTCCATACACATGTATCTTAATTTAAAAATAACCAAAAGAGAAAATTAATAATAAATTTAATACATTAATTTATGGAGATTGATTAAAAATTAACGGTAAAAATTCTTGAGTGCAAAGGGTTAACTGAACATTATTCACTAAGTTTGATCATTTGTTTGATCATCACAAATACTATTAAACAATACTTATTTTAAATGTATTGTATGAAACACGTACACGTAAAGGAACAAGCGAAAATAGGTATTAAATTAAATTACCCTTTAAAGTGAACATGCACCGGCCGGGAATTTGCAGACGCGTTAAAAAAGGAAACTAAAGCCAACATTCAATATGCAGGGTAGATCGAAGCAGAAATCGGATTGACCACAGGGGCAGAAGAGGTTTCAATAAAAAAAAACCGAGAGAGAGAGAGAGAGACAGAGGGGAAAAAAAGAAGGTGAAAAACAGGCAGGCCACAAGTGGAAAATCCGATAGAACCGAAGTGCGTGCAAATATTGTCTCTTCCTCTTGTATATCACCCGGCGTGCCGGCACGGACGGTGATATCGAGCGACTATAGTCAACACATCAAATCGAGTGTGTATCGGTGCTGCAACACACGGTAATATCCTTTGATATCCAATTTGTGCATGCCGCGGGTTCAGCCCGTGGTGCACGGGTCCATCTATCTGCCTACCGGCGCTGGTTATTTTCGCTTTCGTTCTACCGCGTTAAAAATCGTCCACCGTAATTTCAGATTATTTACCGTCGGAATATTTTATCGCCCGGTTTTAATGACTGTAATAAAAACCATCGGAAACGCGAAATTTGTTATGTTTAACCAGTCAATTACTTATGCCCGAGGTTATTACGCGAATCCGATATTATAAGCTCATATTTTG
>SHCU01000414.1:11568-23692 GCA_004307685.1 Ceratina australensis
AACACATGTGTTTGACATTAAGAAGATAGGAATCATTGTTAACGCTATTTCTACCATGAGGTGTCAAAAGACAAATTTTAACCCTTTGCACTTGAAAGGTGACTCGCAGTCAGCATTTATTCTATAAAATAATTATTAAATAGGGAAACAATTATTATACTGTACTGATTACATTAAATTTAAATATATTAAATTCCATACACATGTATCTTAATTTAAAAATAACCAAAAGAGAAAATTAATAATAAATTTAATACATTAATTTATGGAGATTGATTAAAAATTAACGGTAAAAATTCTTGAGTGCAAAGGGTTAACTGAACATTATTCACTAAGTTTGATCATTTGTTTGATCATCACAAATACTATTAAACAATACTTATTTTAAATGTATTGTATGAAACACGTACACGTAAAGGAACAAGCGAAAATAGGTATTAAATTAAATTACCCTTTAAAGTGAACATGCACCGGCCGGGAATTTGCAGACGCGTTAAAAAAGGAAACTAAAGCCAACATTCAATATGCAGGGTAGATCGAAGCAGAAATCGGATTGACCACAGGGGCAGAAGAGGTTTCAATAAAAAAAAACCGAGAGAGAGAGAGAGAGACAGAGGGGAAAAAAAGAAGGTGAAAAACAGGCAGGCCACAAGTGGAAAATCCGATAGAACCGAAGTGCGTGCAAATATTGTCTCTTCCTCTTGTATATCACCCGGCGTGCCGGCACGGACGGTGATATCGAGCGACTATAGTCAACACATCAAATCGAGTGTGTATCGGTGCTGCAACACACGGTAATATCCTTTGATATCCAATTTGTGCATGCCGCGGGTTCAGCCCGTGGTGCACGGGTCCATCTATCTGCCTACCGGCGCTGGTTATTTTCGCTTTCGTTCTACCGCGTTAAAAATCGTCCACCGTAATTTCAGATTATTTACCGTCGGAATATTTTATCGCCCGCTTTTAATGACTGTAATAAAAACCATCGGAAACGCGAAATTTGTTATGTTTAACCAGTCAATTACTTATGCCCGAGGTTATTACGCGAATCCGATATTATAAGCTCATATTTTGTTCTCCGATCTGATACACGTAAAAAATTAATTAAAATCGCTGAGGTCATTTCATTGTATATATATAGAGTAAAAAACTGACGTATGCTATCCTTCGATAGAGCGTAGACTCCCTGCTAAGCAGATTATTTCACTAGATTCAAGATTTATTAACTGAGCGTAAGTGGAAAATTTCATTACCTAAAAAGTCTTTTTCTGGCAACAATAATACTAACATGAGGAAAAGGATAGTAAGATACAAATAAATGCAGTCCTTTAAATAGCTCAAGTACTTTGGTCAGATCAATTGATAACACTGTCCAAAACACAAAAAAATGCTTGCAGTATCGATTTCGTGATTCTTATAGATTTCATCGTGCCAAACACGAATCCGCATACAGAATTGCTCTATCACGTCACGTTTTCGAAAAAAGTTGGTTTTTGTAAAAACTTGTATATAGAAGCGAGGTATTACGCGAAAACTAAAAGAGCTAGAAGGTTCATTTTCTAATCAAAGGAAAAAAAAGGACATTGCAAAAAATGAAAAAAGTTTTTATTTGTAGGACAGTGTAATTGTATACTCCGACGTTTCATGTAAATAATTTAGAACACAATTTGAACCGTGTATGAAACGATGGACGAGTTCTCCGTCTCGGTTGACGAAATGCACAGCATCCGCACTCATACCAGAGAATCTGAGTTGCCGACACCCCGCAGCCAGAAGAGCTGTCAATCGGATCCGCTAACAGCGATATCACTTACATGCAAATTCGGAGCTAAAATCCCGCGCGTTTCGATGAGGGTGCAAGTTGGTGGATAGGTAGGTAGGTATCGCGGCGGCAGAACATCGGTCCGGCACGGAGAATCGTTGGGCGGGCGGGGTGGCGCGGCCGGAAAAGGGAGAGCGAGAGGCGCGATGTATTAATTACCAATATTGATGTCCATTTGCAGTGAATTGATGTGTGGTCAGTGTAGCATCACGCGCAAGGGTCGACCGGCCGAAACACACCGCGTGCAACCTACCGCTCGGAGAGGGATGAGCCCGCATCGAAATAGGGGCGAATCGCAACGAGCAAATGCATTTACCGTCATGAATTTAACCAACCTCGATCGCGTCTATCAATAAACGCGCTTTTTACCTCGCTTCGAAATTTACCTCTCTGCTCCAGCTTGTCGCGTCAACCGAATCGATTAATTGAAAATTAATCCTAAGCAAAATATGTAAATATATAAATTATTTCCATTATATAATTTCAGTGAAATCATTTTTCATTGAACGTAAAATTCGAACTTGTATTTCCGACGTTCTAGTAATTATCTTACTGCTCTTCGAAGGGCTTGAAAATTAACCCTAAGCGAAATATGTAATATACTCATGAATTATTTCAATCATATAATTTTAATCATTTTTCATTGAACGTAAAATTGAACGGCTGTTCGAATTTGTATCTCCGACGTCCCAGTGATTATCTCGCTGCTCTTCGAAGGGCTGCGAAGACGGGATCGTTGGACGTTTCAGAAAGCAAAATCGGTCGTCAAGATTTATGGTCGGAGCCGGCATGGTCTCCGGTCTTTAGCCGCTTATTAGCATGCGGTATATCACGGCGACTGGCCAAGCTAGGCCGGGGTTCGCGACAATAATTAGATAGATACGGGACATAGACGGAACGGGAATGGGACGTAGGTGATGCTGGCTAGGTAGCCTGCGATCCCCGGGTGAGACGTAGGGGGAGGTCTACTCGGTCGGTTGGCCGCGCCTAGCTGGCCAGAGGACGAACGCCAGGTCGCATAAGTGGGTGGCTGGGTTGCGGAGTGGAAACAGCCAGAACGGTGCGTCGTATGCAAATGATGACGTCACACAATACCACCCTCCAGGACAAGGGGCTATAGACAATGCATCTGCACAGATAGGTCTCGTTCTACGACACACGCCGCACCGAAGGCACCTCGTGCTCCGCGTTCTGCCCGATTTGTAATACTGATGTAGGTCCTGTTCATGCCTGCAGTGACAAGCGCGCTAATAGCGTCAAGAAATTTTATATTAAACTTTAGGAGATATATCAAGAATTCATTGATAAAACACATTTTTCAGGTAGAATCGCATTAAAATTTTTATGACCCATTCTTTGATGCCATTTCATTAGTGTCCTATCGCACTGTTCAGAAATCATTGCTTGTACTTGGTTTTCTCTTATTAAATACAAGCCATCTTCCATCGCTGCTTTCATTACCATTGACCCATCTTTGCACCTTACAACTACATTATCTTTGTAAAAGGTTATTGAGCAACCATTTCTTGTAATGCTTGACACTGATAAGAGGTTGCTCTTAAATTCTGGAACATACATTGCTCGCTGTAGCCTAATGCTTTTATCTTCCTTAGCCTATCACCCCCGCCGGTAATATTATCTAACATCTCAGCGATCAGCAGATATGATTTCCGAATTACCCCTATTATCCTGCGGTCTCGGGAAATTCAAGGGAATTTCGTTGAAGCGCCTGGACAGAAAATCAGGCGCAACCGGGGGGGATAGGCTGAGATCTTACCGCAATGACGTGCGGTCGAATCGGTCCGAATGAAATGACGGATCCTGCGAGTGACATCCGATATCACAGTACCGACGCGGCACCGGCGGCCGGGGAAACGGCGAATACGAGGTACTAGACTAGACCGTTCAAGCTTTCCGTCTATTACACTGACGCTGAAATCCGGATTAATCGTAGCCACAAGCGCAACGCATTGTTCCCTACTCGCAATTCGCGTCAGATAAAGACTTATCCTCAAAGGCCGATTTCTATTGCCTTACCTCGCGCCATTGACCTACTTCCGTCTGCGACCAAGAAGTCCAGAGTCAGACTTAAACCTTGGTCTTAAAAAAAATTATACTCATTTTAATTATCAATGACATTTTACACTCGCTTACAAATTTGCATTCCGAATTTTGTTTTATTTACCTTAATTCTTTGAAAGACAGTTTCTTGACTACTACTCGCCTCTTTTGATATACATAAACCTCCTGAGGTAAATTCATACACCTAATTAATTTCACAGATAGGAGTGCAAAGAGTTACTAATCCAAAGCAAAGCGAATTATTCGATGGCCACTTCAACTAGATTGCCCAAGGAAGTCATTTTGACTGCATTTTATTTTCACTTAGAAAAAGAATTATTTGTATATTGATACAATTTCTTAGAATTTTTGTTATTGTTAATATTTATTAATAACCTGTTTTATAACTGTAAATAATATACAAAAATATTAAAAATGAATTTTAAATAAATTTCTCTATTACACACAAAATCTCATTTTCTCTACAGATACAATCATTCATAATGAAGTCATCTTGACTGCTTTTGGGCAATATAGGTATACGCTAAATTTAAGTCTTTCTGGTGTTAAATGTCACTTGTTACGATCTGGCAATTAAATCATTAATTGATTCGACCGATCGTATCTGTACACGTTGACGTTTGCGCAGGCGGTATCGCTAGCTAAATAGCGTTACGTCGAACAGATTTGCACGTATCCGGGGCCGAGCACACCGGCAAAGTCGTGTAGGAACTGTTGACGCGCGCGCGTATTCCCACGTGCGTACACGCATCAGCGGCTGGCAAACGTGCTCGTACGATGCTCGGCCCGAGGTAAGGGCCGGCCACGGTAGGTACGGTCGCACGTGTATGCCGAATGTCATTTGTCATCGTGGCTAATTTGCCACGTTCTGAGATACGGTGACGCCTCTGACGCGGTCATTATTAAGATGCGAATTAGTAACAATTTGCGCCGGATTTAGTCTGGACTTGATCTGTTTATGGCCCACACGGATTAGGCTTCCGGACCTTGCGCGTAAATCAATATTAACCGGCACGAGAGTCCGTCGAGTGGTATCGTTATCAAACGCACGAGTTCACCCAAGGTCTTCTGATAAGGATAAGAGCGACGTCGCGGCTCGCGATTACCCGGAGTATCCCGGGGTTCTCACTCCCTCGGTCCACGGGAAAACTATCTCTACATCGAGACGCGTGTACCCCGTCGCTGATAACAGGACCGCAATCGCCCGCGTCTAAAGAAATATAGAGAACGCTGCGAAAAGGGTTACACCGCGGGTAACCGAGAGCGAGAGAGAGAAAGGTGAGAGTCTGGCTCGCGTTCGTTCCAAGGGTGGCATTATATTGCGGGTTGTCTCGCTTCAGAAACTTTGCACTGTGGTCGCAACGAGGAGCTGGACACCGAACAAGGGGGGTGGGGGCGAGAGCGTGAGCGAGCTGGAAGGGTAGAACAGAAGTGGTGCTGGACTTTGAATACGACCATTCTTTACGACCACCCCATGCAAAGATCGCCCGCACGCCGTTGGTATTTACCCAGCGACACCGACTCGCGGACCGTTTCGTGAATCGAAGCGAAACAGACGAAAAGAAGAAAGGGGAAGATGGACACACCGGAGGGGGAGAGAGAGAGAGACGGCGCGAAGGTCGCTGGAGGGGCCAGGGAAGTCGTCGAGAAATCCAAGAGGACGAAATAGGGTGACGGTGGCTCGGCCGAAATCGAGAGAGAGAGGGAGTGTTGGTAGATGGGGTCAAGAAGATGTCCGAGAAGGAAAGACGAAACGGCTGGCTCGAGGGAGACCGATTCGGAGTTGCCGTTTCCCGTTTGTCGACCAGTAGCACCACCGCTACTACCTCTCCTCCCGGCCGCCTAACGTCGCACAATACGCTCTAGCTACCCTCGCAAGCGTCCATAGACTGGACACTGCATTGTCTCTGTTGAATGGGGTCTTGCAAGATTTATTTCGTATATTTCACTTGCCGTTTCAATAGCGCGATAGCGGGCCCGGGTATCGCCTCCGAGCTTGCCCCCTCTTTCGTTATTAGCTTCCTCTTTATCGTCCATCCCCTCAGCCGACGGTTCACTTACAGAAGTAACAACTTCGTCGGGTGTTTGACTGACCTAACGTTCCGCCGGTTCTACCTGAACGCTTGGAGATATTAAATTAAATTATGGATACCGATTATAGATACCGATATTATATTATTAGATACCGCCTGCGCAAGCGTCAACGTGTACAGATACGACCGGTCGAATCAATTAATGATTTAATTGCCAGATCGTAACGACGATGACGTTCGTATGTTAATTTGGAATAAATTTTAGAGGGATATTAACGTAGGAGGAAAGATGCCTTACAATTACACGCAAGAGACACGAGCGTACAATTTTCTTTCTCGGAACGGTACATTTACGTATTCGTTGTGGTTAAAAAAATTAATAGAAACCCACGTGCTACTAGCGTCGACGGGGGTATCGCTGTCTAGGCTGCGAAAGGGCTCCTCCATTATATTTAGTTACGCTGAAGGGAAGGGCTCGCTAGTCCAGCTACCACTCCTTTAGAGCTTCTTTTTCCTGTTTCAGTTACCCTCGCACTAGAATACTCATACGTGTTTTCGTGCTCAAATATGCAGAATACGAATTATTAATTAACGAAGTTGTACGAATTTCACATTAATTAATGTAGAAATAGGTATTAGAATTGTTTTACAATGACTAGTTTGTTTAAATGAAATTAATTCGGTGTTCCGTCAAGCGGGAGTTTCATAAATCTTACATAATTACTGAATTCAATGAAATCTTCAGGAACACGTCTTTTGCAACGTGCAAATAGATATTCGAATTATTTCACAATGACTAGTTTGTTTAAATGAAATTTACTCGGTGTTCCGTCACGCGGGAGTTTCATACATCTTACATAATTACTGAATTCAATGAAATCTTCAGGAACACGTCTTTTGCAACGTGCAAATAGATATTCGAATTATTTCACAATGACTAGTTTGTTTAAATGAAATTTACTCGGTGTTCCGTCACGCGGGAGTTTCATAAATCTTACATAATTACTGAATTCAATGAAATCTTTAGGAACACGTGTTTTGCATAAAAATTTGTTAAGAACGCTTGCGGTCGAGAGGGCGAGATAAGAGCAACGCGGGAGTTCAGTGAATTCTGAGTCGAACAAATCACAGCGTACAAGGTGCCGTGGAATTTCAGAGAGCGAAATGTTGGCCAATCACGAGAAAGGGTATCGAAAATAATGAGATGAGCGAGAAGCACGAGGATCAATTTCCATGGCCGTTTTTATCACCCTCCGCATCGGAGGTTCGTATGGGGTAGAACAATAACGGCGTTATCGTGGTCACAAATTAAAAATAATTATTTTTTAAGGCTGATTCTTAATCAGGAAAGGGTGGATACACGCAGGGGCTGTTTTCTCCGAGAAAACGGCGACCATTATCCCTCCAATAAGATTCTTGTCAATGAAATATAGGCCCTTCTACAGATGTAAGAGGCTTCTTTTTATTGCGCATCAACTCTTTCCTCTAAACCCGCTACCTCGCCAAATCGCTTTTATTTTAAAAGGATAATGCCTCGTAAACCTTGATCCAAATAGCTCGCATGCATCACGAGGTCGACGTTGCGACCTTATATTACGTTGGGGAATAAGTTCGTAGCGTTTGTATCAAATATGAAGATGATCGAGAATCGTTTTATGATCGCAGTTCATTTTTTCGGCTAATTCGCGATTCAGTCCCGCGGATCAAAATTCCCTCATGAATATTTCAGCTCGTTTCGAATTACCCGAATTAGTTTCTGTTTATAAATATAACAGATAATAAACGATCGCTGAATAAGGCTGACCTGTAAATCAATGCTATCGCGATGTTAGGAACGGTAACGGGTATTAAATCTTCCTCCTGATTTCCAAAACGGCCGTGCCTCAAAAGAATTAATAATTAAAAGTTACCCTCCGTGATCCGTTATACCGTGGTTTTTTGTTTCCCCTTAGCGACCATTTCCGTGGCATTAGGTTCGTTATTTATGGACTTTCATTAAGATAAAGAAAAGTAAAGGGAAGGGTTGCCATCGGCAAACGCCATGTAATTATTTTCACGAAGGTCTAGTTGTCTTCCCCGATTCTTTCGCAAACGACCTTCGAACGGGAAACTAATAAAATTCGAAAAACTTTTCTCTTTTATCTTCTCTTATCTTAAGAGATTAAAACGTATCGGACGCGTCATTTTCCCTCTCGCGATACGTTCTGATATTAAAAAAAAGAAACATCAACGAGCTTCTAATTGCTTTCTAGCGCGGTGATCGTAAATTTTAATCAAACCGCGAGCCACGGGGTGGACGACGGTAACGGTGATAACAAGATAAGAGATTAATTAATCCGTTTGGGAAATTTGTTTCGCGCGAGCAAAATTTCCCCGCGTTCTTATCTGCGGCGTGGAATATTTTCGTGGCAACTTTCCAAGCAGCGTTTCATCACGTTTTACACAAGTGTTCGAACCCGTAGGAAGTTTTCATTTGTTCCAAGTTACGAACAGGTTCAGCGATTGTTCTGGCTGGGTCAGGACGTAGACGAAGGTGGTGAAATTGAATGCGACTCGTGAGAAAGGGTGTGGGAGGGGAAGGTGTGGGGGGGGAGAACGTTGAAACGGAGGTGACGTGAAGGCTACCACGCCACCGGACCCGTCAACCGTATCTTCGAGCGAACACTGGTCAGCGCTAGGTGCACATAGACGCTACCTTCCCCCCTCGCACCGGGTCTATCTACTATCAGAGAGAGAAATGGCCGGGGGGATATACGTCCATTGTCCCGTGAACTTTGAAACAACTTTCAGCGAAAGAGTTCCGCCATCGGAATGCACCTACCGTGACTGCCCTGTAATTGGGGGAGAACTCGGAAAAATCGGACCTCAACTGTGATCGGCTCGCAGCCACCACACGTCATGCGATGATTCGATGTTCTTCATAAAAAGAATTTTTTATTATACGAATTGACACTCCGTTCTTGAACACTATTTCTACCATGAGGTGTCAAAAGACACCTTTCAAATTTTTTTAATCATTTCTCTACAATTAATTTTTTGACTTTTCTTATAGTAGTTGTTAAATTAATTTGTATCTGTGTCAGAGTTTTGTAATTGTTGATTTCTTTAGCAATGTTTTACATGTATTTAATTTGTTGGTAAATGGAAACCATTTTCCCCATCGGAATGCACCTACCATGACTGCTCCATATTTGGGGAAGAACTCGGAAAAATCGGACTTCAAGTTTGTTCGACTCGTAGACATAAATCATACGATAATTCTATGTATTGCTTCATATAAAAAGAATTTTGTATCACATGAATTTACACTCCATTCTCTAATTTGTATTATTGTCAGATTTGCAGAATTATTGACTTCTTTGACAATATTTTGCATATTTCGTTTAACTGTTTGACACATGAAAAGTCTATTATAAAAAATTGATATGTATCACAGGAAGGGAAAATATATTAATATATAACAGTATATATAATGTATAATGTATAACAATGTATAAATGCATAACAGAGAACATGTATTGCTCTGAACGTCTTTGACTCGTCCGAAGTAGACGAGGTGGCAGCACCGCCCGAGGTGGCTAAGGTTGATCAGCGCGAGATGCACATTTCATTTATCTTAAATTTCGGACGCGACGTTCACGTACTAGTATTTTGAAAATCTCCTATTATTTTTAAGATTTTATATATTAGAGTGTGGTAAAATATATTCTGTGAAGATGTATCTACAGAAAGTTATACCGATCTTTGATTACGCTATCTCGCGTCATTATACGCGTCTAATTACAGTTTCTTCTTTACTGAAGCTGTAAGACTCCCGTTTCATGATCAACTGTAGACCTCTCGCATCTCTATGAATGAAGAAAAAAAAGCACTTTCAACGTGCGGTGAATGTGAGATGTATCACGTATTCACGTCTGCGGTACACAGACGTCTGCAAAAAATGTTATTCCATTGAATGCAATTTTGAATGCACGCGCATGATATCCCAATAAAACCAGTCTGTATCTCCAGTTTCAATTATCGTTGTTAAAACGTTCTTTCACGCGCCGTCTTAATAACAACTTTTATTTCCGGTTCGAAAAAGAACTCGAAACCATATAAATTGCATTCAACTAAGTTTTGCATCAACAAGAGGATCCGTCCAACACATAGATGCTAATATTTATGAATAGGGCACGTGAGATATGGATTCAACACTATTTCTACCGCGATTTTGTGTATACCTATTTCGACCAAAAGGTGTCTTTTTAAACCCAGGAGGAAAATGATATCGCTGAATTAATTTATCAACTGTTATAAGAAAAGTCAAAAAATTAATTGTGGAGAAATGATTAAACTTGTTGGTAATGTAAAATTTGAATGTAAGAAATAAATAAACTTTACACGATATTTGCGAGTGTCCTAAGGAAATTTCAGATCATAACCCGTTATTTCAAAGAAAACTTACTAAATTTGAAAGATGTCATTTGACATCTCATAGTAGAAACAGTGTTAAAGAATATTTGACATATATTTTTCGTCACCCACGTTGAAAGGACATTACTTCCACCAGGAAATTACTTTCTTGCCAACTCAATATATACGCAGAAGTACATCTCTGAATTTAAAAAAAAATAGCACAATCGAACATGATATATTTCATTAATTCGTTGGTTCAACTAATTAGAATTGTAAGAATTCATTGGGAATGTGACCATTCTCGTTTGCTGCACCTAATCAAATTCGAATCTCGCGTCTAGCAATCGATTCAAAGTTCCGGTCAACCTAGAACTCGAACAAGGATCATAAATCCTCGCAGCGGAGACTAATGTAGTGGTAATAGAGTATAAATGGGGGTCACGACCCGAGGTCAGCCTGTCTTACACCCCTAAACTGTCGTTCGCCACCTTCGCCCTCGCGCAAGGACCGGCCGAGACCTTAAACTCGCATAACACCCGCCTACCACTATTATTTTGAAATGACTTACCACCGCTCCTTGACCGGGCTGATTCGCAATCCGTTTACGAGTCCTCTCCACGGAATCGTGTCTCGAAACGTCGCGACAAATTCCACATGATCAAGTGGCCGATCGCAAAGTCCAAATATTTATCCTATAAAAATATAAATTCTTGTTAAAATGAAGTATTTTGATTTGTGTGGAAGGTAGTATGCTCGAAAAAATATTTGACACTTATTTCTTTTAATCGATAAGTATGAATATTAAAGAGATGCTGACAGCTCGCCTTACAGTTTATTCTAAAAATCAAGAAGGCTCGTACAATTGTACATATAATTGATTAAATTAAAATTAATTACCACAAAATTCATATATATAATAATATGAAGATTAACAATAATGATGTAACCTGAATGATGTAACCGGAAGGCCTCGAAACTCGAAACGAACGGAATAAAAGTAAATAAATAAATAATAAATTTCAGGAATTAACATATTATTACACGTTTGATTAATATTGAACAATAATTCGAGATTTTATTTGTTATATTATCATCTTTACGTTCGATGAATTTTTGTACTGAAGTGTTCTGATCTAAGGGGAAATCGATACATCGTTTCGCGGTCTGGGTAAACGGGTGTCGCGGCTGGTAATTTTTAATTACCGTTATCTCGAAGTACGACGTGCCACCCTGAAATACTTCTCCCCGCTGCTCACCCCGGAATCACACGCCGATGTAAATTACCACCAGCAAGCCCGGGACTTTATCTTCTTTATCTATCCGAGTGTTTTAACTGTTATTTTTTCCGGTCCCGCGGCACATCCGTAGCGCGCGCGCCGCGATGCAGAAATGGAATTAGCCGTTTTAAACGAGAAAATTTTTAATTATTCCTTATCGAAAAGCAATCTGGGCACGCCATACCACCCGCGACCATCACCTTACGGTACACGTGACATCGCGCCGCGATAGGATGCTGGGAGGTTAACACGAATTCGCGTAATTCAGCGGCGTGCTCCGTGACATGCATGACTTTTTTGCCGTTCATATAAAATCAATATAAGGTTGCAAATATTGTTCCATATTTATTCTTTCGCAAATAAAGTCATTTCAGTAATATTGCAAAATTACTCCATCTCTATCCTGTCTCCTTATACACAGTGAATAATACTCCTTATATAACAGTGAAACGTAGTCAGCTCTTTGCTTGTATGAGTTTCCCTACAGGTAGCAAAATTGAATATAATAATGT
>SHCU01000414.1:23740-82296 GCA_004307685.1 Ceratina australensis
CGAATTTGACTAAGAACCACCTTAAGGACATCAATTCGTTACAATAAATATTCTAATTCTACATAATCTATAATATCGCTAAAAACCTCGAATAAAATAAAAAAAATACTATTACTACGGTTGGTCGTATTGGTGAATAAGTGTAACCGAGTATTTCGCGTGCTAATCACCTAGCAACGACAACACAATGTATTAATTATTATTGAACCTATGGCCAGTGACCGCGGGCATAAAACAACCGGCAGGGATGGAATGGGAAGTTGGACCTGGGAAATGCGTCACCTAGATACACGACACGAGATAATTGTCGTTATAAATTATATGTATATTTTATTACCGATCGACCAGCGGCGATAGGGATTATTGCGTGCGTTCGATTGTAATGCATTATCTTTTGCCCGCTAATGGCTGCGCCCGCGGGCCCCGCGATCTCTGAACTGTGTGCTTCACGTTCCCATTCTATCGTGCGATCGCCTCATGCAACAAGCGACAGCTGGGATCTACCGTGCTGTGCAGCCAGGCCACCACCACCGACGCGATTATGTCAGCAGGAGCACTCTTCATTCGCTACGATTTTCTTCGTAGATCAAACAGTGAATCATAGCCACTTGTATGAAAAAATAATTTAATCAATAGCTGCTTAAGTGCTCCCTGTATATTTCTACTAGTAAAAGATTTTCTAATCGGTGCTTGTTGATTCGGTTTCGTAAGGAAAGTGGATTGTATTTCAGATTAACCTTTTAGACACGATGAGCCACCATAATGGCTTTTGTAGATGTCATCTTTCTGAACAACGCGCCACTGTAGTGGCTTAAAGTATGTGTATGATTATATCGTAATTTTTCTTAAAGTATGTTTTGTTTATTTATATTAAGTAACGCTTTTAGAATATATTGATGGATTTGTAAAGGCGTGTATATACGCCTTTAGAAGTCAAAGGGTTAACAGTGTTTCATTCCCAACCATATCCAATAAAATCGAAGAAAGGCTGATGCCTCCGATCGAAAAATTCAACGAGTTCCTCCTATTAAGTCATCGCTCGCTGCTATCACCGTCGGCACTGGTTGCTGAATAAAATACAAAGGATGCACGCATTAACCGAGTTATTCGCTCATACGGAGCGGCGAGGTTACCGTTAACCTTACGATAATTTACGAAGTAGTTAGCCGCGCAACCTTTGACCTACGAGCGTCTTGCATGCAGCCGTTGGGCGGTTTGTGGGTGGCTAAAAGGCAAGACTACCCACTGATGCAACTTGTACGAGGGGCAAGAGTGTAAGGTCTTTTCGAGACCATACTTATGTACATGTACCTGGCTGCGTACCTGGCAATGCCACTATCGATTATTAGTTGTTATCTTGGTGAAGTATTGCAACCCCAACGGGCAAGTAGCAACCGGCAACACGACGACGACGACGACGACGACGACGAATACTACCGGGTCGGTCAACGAGTAGTACACCTCCTACCCCTCCGCCGTACCGCACAGGCCTCGACCACTTGCATACATCACTCGACACCGAGATAAGACTCGGATGGATCGTTATACTGCCCGGTCTATGATTAATAATTACCCGCGAGCCTTTATCAGATGCCAGACGACGGTAGAGTTACCTCGATAACGAGTAATCAAACCCCAACAGCTTAGACGGGCTTTACGTTCAACCAGTGCATTCAGCGCGTCAACGTTCGCCTGGAAGACATCAAATGACCGAGCGCAAAATCGTACCGTGACGTTGTACGAACTTTTATTTAAAAAAAGAAAAAACCGGGAATATATTTTTAATAGATGAAGATATATTGTTTGGATGAAAGATAATGGGATTCATCGGGTAGGAGGAATAATTGAAATGTCGGCAAAATTTGTAAGATGGTTTCATTAGTTACGGATCGCGAATATAACCACGGGAGGTTCTATTTAACTGTGCCGAGACGTATCGTGCCGTGACACTTTCTCGCCCTTGTAAATGCAAATTTTATTAATAACGAGAAGGTTATATTTCAAATTGATCCGAGTTTCGCGCGAACCCAGTAATCGCGTACTCCGGGTCACGCACCTCGGGTCGTTGTTATACGTACGCTAACAAAAAATAGATCTTGTATGTACGTGCGAATGCAATCTAAAACAATTAGTTAACTACTATCGCAAAAAGTTCATAAAGCCATTATTTAAATAAGAATATCACGCCCAAGGGCTGACCGAATGCTTTTAACTTGAAACGTGTACAACGTAGCCTACGATCCTTATAAACTCTTTATGTTAATTTTTTAACGCGTTGATAACCGCTCGTCGAGTCGAGGAAAAAATAAATTGTTTCAAACAATAATGCGTAAATTCGAAGAAAATGAGTCTATTGATTTTTTTTTCATCCGATCAAGATTTCGTTCGAAAATCGAAAATAACCGTCCATTTTTCCCGAGCACGTATCGCTCGATAAATTTGCCGGTACGTATAATTTCTAAAACACATACGTTTGATAAAAGGCTGGCACACAGAGTTAACACAGGAGGGGGTGGTTTGTTATGTCCGAGGGTGGCGGACGGTGTTAATCGCGATCTACCCTAGCGTACGCGTTCAAGTCTAAAGACTCAACCAATCGTGGCGGCCACTCGACCGGCAACGTCCAATAGTACGTCGGTTCACGTGCCGGTGTCACGTGGTCTGCTCGATTTCCCACAGGCTGCATTCGTGCACGTTCCGTGCACTATCATCGGTCACGATCGGGTATCAATAGAATTTGCATAAAAATCTATATACGCGTCCCCGGGTAAGTCATATTGTACGGTTGGAACGATGAGGCAGTGTGTATGTTTTACGAAACAAACATGCTATCACCCAGAGGCTCTCATAAATGGACCGTTTATTTTGAAAGTGATGTAAGTCCATTTTTGAGAAAGATGAGATATCACGTAATTCGTGCTTAATTTAATGTAAATTTTTTATGTATAACTAGTCCGTGTTTAATTTCTTAAGAAATTCCCATGTTTTGTACAACTTAAAATCGGTCGCCCTACACCAATTTCAAAATAAACGGTCCAAATATTAGAAAACAAAACTGGTACCCCATTTTGAGGTAACTAAAATCGATAGATTTTTAGAATTCAATCTGCAGTTAAAAGTGCATATAATTCTTTAATTATATTAAATACAATTAGTAAATTCAGACCTTATAGAGAGCTAAAATAAATGAAGCGGAAATCTGTGGCAGATCGTGTAATTTCCGCATCCTCTCGAAAATGCTCTTCGGGTAAATTGAAATGTTCGCATCCGCACAATTATTGTTCCTGTCCGTGATAAACGAACTTTAGCAAAAAACGCGACTCCCCGGTACGTACGCGTAATTAAGCCTCGCCTTGAAATTAAAAACCGAACACGCGTCTACGCGCGATGGCGAGAGAGGGAGGATAGAGAGAGAGAGCAAGGAAACGGAAGCTCAATCAAACGGGCGTAATAAAAAAAACGCGGGCGCGCGCGCTTTCGATTCGTTACGCGGGAGCGGAACGAGCGCAAACACGAGACGGCACGCGGCCCATGAAAACGTAAAATCGTTCGGAACGAGTAGTCTGCAGCGATGCAGAAAAGAAAAAGATCCGAGAGAGAGAGGCTTGCTGCTGCTGCTGCTGCTGCTGCCTCGGGTTTTTCTCTTCCGGCCAGAAGCTCGGAGGGTTCGGTTTAAAGGCCGTTTTCGGCGAAAAACACTGACCGCCTCGGTGCACGCGGCTGATTTCGATTGAATAATTTATGTTTCATTACGGCAGCCCGTGGCTTATAGGCGCCTTGCAAACGCCGGCCGTTCCGTACAGGCGCAGAAAGCCCTGAGCCAACACTGGACCGTCTGAATCAGACGGCCTTTCACATATTTCCTATAGGCATTCAACCCGGCCGGTGAAAAGAATTTTGTATCGAGGTTATTGAAGGGACGACGGCCGATACCGGCGCGATGCCCGCCGTCCTTCCTCTTCCACCAATATAAGAAGCTACTTCTTTTTTATGTTCGACTCACTCGAATTACGGCATCGGTAGGGTTCGTGTAGCGAACAGATTCTATAAATTACTTGTAAGAGATTATTTTTTGCTCGAGATAAGTGGCTCGATTGTACTTATTATTAATATCACCGAGGAGAGATTAATAAAGAGTGCCAGCCTTATGGGACCTCGCGGCAGAAAAAAAAGAAGAGATGCTGGAGTGTACTATAGTAGAAATATGTATGAATGTATTGTAAAAATAGTTAAATTCTGATTAATAAACGAATAAAAACGAATCTTCGTATTTTTATTTCTTGACCCTTGACCAGATGACCAATCCTGAGGGTGATCAATCTGATTTTTGCTCTCAATTTTTCATTAGTATTAGTTCTTATTTTTATTTTGAAGTCAGTTCACTGTTAGAGTTTCACTTAAAAAACGCTACGAATTAATTTCAACACCTAATATATGATAACGAATGACTGATGATAAAATTGATCGGCACCTTAGAATTCTCAAACCGGGAAGAAAGAACGGGGGTAGATAGAACTCAGGGAATGATCAAACGGTGAAGAAAGGAGCTGTGGGGTGGGGAGAAGAGAGACAGATCGGAATGAAAAACATTCAGGGAAAACTCGAAAATCGTCTGCTGTATTATTAAAGCTGTCCCCATCTACCTTGGCGCACAGTTTTGCGTCACCTAAAATATCTACCGTGAACGAAGTATGCATGTCAATATTTTATAATACGACAAGACACATAAGGGATCTCGCCCCCCAAAGGCACTCGATATCTTCCCGTTTGCCAGATATTGTTCGAGGGTGGAAATTGATAGGGCGGCGCTGATATAATCTACGGTACACGTGAGCGCAGCGACGGTCTTCGTTCTTTTTTTTAATTTCGTCGTAATCAATAATTCAACCCTCACTCCCTTCGATCCCTTTCATCAATTCGTTTTAAAACCCCGAAGTAAGCACTTGTTAGTTGGCCAAAATAAAAGGCTAAACGAACATTTGCACGTTACATCGTCGTATTTATAATTTCGTCGTACTTATTAGCGTCTATCCTAATTGAATAACGAAATCTGTCAAAAGATAATAATGTCCCGCAGTTCTTAATAATTCAGAATGCCTATGAGATTGAATTTGGCAAAGACGAAATTTCCACTTTCGTGAGAAAGTATTCCCGACCCTCAGAGTTGTAGCATGTAAGACAGCAGTGATTTACCGAGTGAAATTTGAGTATCGCGAAGCACGCGAAATGCGTATCGTGAATCCAATATATTGTTCGCGAATGTACCCTCTATCGAATGGCCATAACTCACCGGAGATTCCAATAACGAAAGAAGCATACGCATACTTGCTCGGTGATTCAAGTTTCCAGGCATAAGAATTCGTCCCGCGCGATCATTTAAACGGAGAATTAAGGTCGAACGATAGATACATCTGCCTTTAAGAAAGCGTCTGGAGCGAAGAAATTTATATACGCGGTCGTTCCTCAAAGTGACACTCGAGCAGCATGTAAATATAAATCATACTTTTTAACCAAGGTAGAATGGACGTGAAACTGAGGGACATTGGTCACGCCAAGCTGCAATCTCGCACGAGATTCTACGGAATTCCTACGATTCTTTCGGTGTTACAAACAGGGAATACGATACACGAATTTCTTCCAAATATTATTTATGAGTCTACAGTTCCGTTGTAGGAAAAGATTTTATGTATCTACAAAAAAATCTCACGGTTATCATTCATAGAAACTGTGTCAGTATCTAAATTCACATTCTATAAATCTAACATATTTCCTTATTCATAAATAGAAATAATTTTTTAACAATATAAATGATTAAAAACAACTTAACGAATATATTTTTGCGGAATATAATCTGTAATTATACAGTTTCGAAACGCTTGCGTCGAGCACGAAACGCATTAACGTCCGATGAGGTGATTAAACTGTTCGAGCGTGAAGGGTAGAAAAATAATGCAACGTTAGTTTACAGCTACCCCTTTCTATCGGGGAGTCAGGGAGCCGTTTTGCATCGTACTTCCAGTCGATAAGAAGACGGTCGGCTAGCGACCCTCCCATCGATATCTACCGTACCGACTCGAGCACAAGCGAGGCAAGCTTTCGCGTACAATGACATCGACGATATCACGCGGCTACGATGATACACCGAGACCGTGATGGTATCTCGTGGCTGATGTTTGCATGGCCGAAGGGATCACACCCTTCCCACGCCGCCAGGAATGTTAACGGAACGTCTTCATGTCCCCGATGCATTGCCGCTTATCATGTAAGCTGCATCATAGATTAGCTACTGTCTACAATGATACTAATGCCAAATACCCGATGGTACAATTTGTCGCTACCCTTAATTGCGATACGTTTCCCTTCGATGCCATTAAAAATTTCGAATAAAAATACTCGTCATATTTAATTTAGAAATAATGGTAGATAAGAGTCACGGAACAGTATAACACTAAACCTACCACAGTCAAATGACGTTAATGAAGTTACTTTCTGAGTTACGCATTCTGAGCTTCACACGCCATGGTCGGCGAAACATTCTCGGGATCGAGAGAAGACGCGAGTATCAACCGGCAAAACAAAAACCGGTAGCGAATCACCATCGCCAACCTAATGCTATGGCTCGCTATGAATATACGTGATAATCTGAAGTGCAACATCTATCATTAAATTTCTCAATAAAAATAAAGCACAAATGGTTTTATCATATTGTTAAAAATGTAACTATAACTTAATTCGATGTCGAACTAAAATATCAGTACCAATATTAAATAGCATTCAAATGTAAAGAATGTCAATATTGTATACTTGTGCGTAAAATCGTAAAATCTCGTTTACTGTTAATGGCACTAAATTAAGCATCATCGAATCTAAATAAAATCTAAAGGCAAATTGAATCACTTCGAATTCGCTAAGATTAAATTCTATACTATACAATCATGTATTTATCGTTTGCTGTCTCTCGGATACACGAAAGGAAAAATGTCACAGCAACCGAATCGTGTAATTTGTCAAATCGGGAAATCAATTACGAGAAAATACTCTTCTCGGGAAAGGTTCGCCGAAAGCGTTTTCTTGCAGGTTCTCCTCCGGCTCATAATGATTCGGATGCGTGTCATCCGGACGTCCGCTGTGACAGAATTGTTCGCCGGAAATAAATTGGCAGACAGTCACGAGCTATTCGTTTCCGTTGGGCGAAAATGCATTTCTCCATTAATGTTTCACGTTCCCCGTAAGATACGACCCCAGAGACACGATTCATTTATATCGTTCATGTCACTGTGTACGGATCGTGCCAATAGCCGATCGACCCTCCCAGATCGTTTGTCATGCGAGCCACGAGCCTACGTACGTGTGCGCGCGTGTGTGCATTCGTCCGTGCACGCCATCCTTGCATTCGTCATAAAATCACATGACACTGTATGTTCGCAGTTAGTATAATTACCGGCGAATGTAATTACTTTTAACGCGATATACGACGGTTATTCGAAAAGAAATCGACTTCGAAATGGGCGGGCATGCATATGGTAATGGATAGCGAAGTTTAGTCGGCGGTTATCAATCATTTTATACTCTGTAATAATTGTTCCAGTTTGTACTTGAAAAGTCGATTGAAATTATCAAACTTTCTGTATCCGTTCCACCGGCTAACGACGTTGTAAAATGTTACACGCACCACTAGTATTTTAGTCAAACATTTAAAAATTTATTTTTATATAGTCATCCTTTCATTCTTGTTTTTCATCAGTTTTTCTGACATTCTCAATAATTGAAGTGTTGAGACATGAGTTATATTGGATACGGTTGAAAATGAAACACTTTTAAATTTCAATTTTATGTCAAACTCTTGTTCAATCTGAGGCTCGAAAGGAACGTCTGTATGCAACAGAAAACACATTGCAAATGAAGGCAGGGCCTTCTGTTCCTGACAAAGAATTCGAAGCCTATTAAGTAAACTAGAACCTTTATCTATGGAAAATGTTAAAAATGTGGTTAAAATAAATTCAAGTTGACACAACCGTAGCGATATAATTGTAACATACGTAACGCGTACCATCTGCAACACCTCGAGCGAAATAAACTTAGAGCCGTAAAAGGCAGGCAAAGATGAACCTGGGGACCAAGAGACCAACGCAATAATATATGTACAATATTTTTAATTGTTGACGTTAAAATGTGCTCGCCGGGTTTTTTTCTCGTTAAACGTGACGTGTCTACGACCGAGGGTCAGGAACGTTCCTGTCATATTTTCGGTCGAGCCCTCGGAGTTATTTATTTCACGCTTAAAGAATCACCTACCGTCCATACGGCCGCGTTATCCAACATTTGCATGTGGTCGACTTTTGCGCAAACTGTCTTCTGCAAGTACGCTGGAAATCCGACAGACAATGCTGTTTAATTCCCAGCCCGGTGTTATGAATCGTGCAAGCACACGTATATTAAAATTATTTATACGAATTTTAGAAATATTTCACTTTCAATTCCTTAACATACTTGACATACAAATTAAATGGAACTTTGTAAAAGAATACGAGTAGCGATGAGCCAGTGCCAACCGGATGTCGGCTATTTTTTGTATTATATAGATTGTACATAGATTGTATTATGTACATTGTATACAGATTGTATAAAACATTGTTGTAGCTAAAATCAATCGGCATCTCCTGTAAGAGGAGAAGTTGATTTGAGATGATTGTTGATTTGAGAGAAGTTGAAGAGGAGATGATTAATAGGAATCCAAATTTCAAGATAAAATGTACTCTTTCTCAGAGCAATGACTCTGAGGTCAAATTCCAGAGGAGTAATAAATCTTTATCCTAAGTTTTCAATGCAGGATCAATGCTTCTTGAAGTTATTGCAATGCAAAATTTTAGAAATTTTGCGAAGAATGCATTTCTAATAGAATTATTACGTCTTTGTGATTGAAGATACGCATGTATCGTCACAAATATTTCCCAGGGTCTGAGCCTATCTCTCCCCGCATCTACCCTTTTTAAAGAAGTCAGGGTTGTCGAGAAAGTTAACTGGTGACGAATGTTTCTTTGCGATTACGCGAAACTGGATCGAAAGAAACGAACATCCAGGAAGCGACGTGTCAGAACGAGTTTGCATTTGATTCCTCCGCACTTAACATGCGACTCGTACGCACAATGCAGTCCATCGGAAGTTGTCGTCTACTACTTCCGCTATCTGGCTGCGGCACGTCTGCCTGACGGCTTCCCCCCCATTTCATCTCGACGAAATTCCGTCGCATATAGATATGTACATATATGTATGTGCCTAGATGTGCGCGTTCAATGGAAAACGACAGCCTTTTTTTGCGAAGGAACGTAACGTGGGGAGGGCGAGTCGAGAAATACGATGAAAGAGGAATTAATAACCCATCATGTATTGAAATCATATTGAATGGAACAGGAAACAGCTTCGTGCTTCGTTAAATTATTTTAAACGAGGCTTTATATTCGGTAACGTCACGTACAAGATAGAAGAGTTTGATACACAATTTATCGACGAAGAGACGTCCATAAAGAGACTCCCTTTACGCCCCAAATGTCTCTATGATCGTACACATCATTTTACCCTAATTACTGAACGATCCCAGGTAATTAAGGAGAGTGTTTCGTACTTCATTTTTTATACGATTGCACCTGAAATTATTCGTCATTGAAACCGAAGTACACAGACGTTACGAGGTTTTCTTGCGACGCACGTGTACCGAAAAATTTGTGTCGAATTCCTTTTTATAGACGCTGACAAAAGAAGTGATAAAAAAGTAGAATTTATCAAAATTTTTATAAACCGAATCGAACGACAAGTCGCGTTCATTAAATACGAATAAACCACAGCAATAACCAACTGGGGCGAACATTTCTCTTGCGCTTATCTCCGACATTTCATTAAGCATGAGTGCTCTCGCAATAGGAATCAAGCAAATCAATTACAGCTAACACCTAACGAACTTTAAGCTAATTACTTTATTGCAGGTATATCATTGTTGAAAGGGTTATAGGATAATGAAATACTCATCAGCACCGGTATGACCACGTGCTGGTTTATACGTATAAAACTGATTCCCTTGATAACATCGTTGAGAATTAATCTCTATCATAAATCTTCTTCGTTACTCCTTTCATGCGCACAAATCAATAAGACTCGTAGTATTTTAAGACTAGCAGTATTTTACTGTTGTTCGTCATTATCAAATCTCGTAGGAATTTTGAGACTAAAATGTTTCCGTAGAATTGAAAAGGCGAGTTGCCATGGCTTTGACGTATGAAAGACGTCGAGTGCGGGTTCGTACGTCGGTGTCGTCGATTCGTCTTCACTTGCCTTTCACCGATGGCGAATCCTTTTCGTTCTGCTATTCTCCACGTTGTATAAATGGTACACGCATCTGGCAGCCGTCCGTTGGCCAGGGCTACATCGTTCTTACACGAGATTGCTCTGCTCAGTGGCCTATTCGATTTATCAATCGGCTCCTTTAGCCTTCACCTTCCATCACCGCGAAGAAACTCCATTTGCCGAATTTATTGCCACGGATATATCAATTTTACACTGTCCGTTTGTTTAACTTGAATTTCAGCTTCAATTCTTCTTCCCCGTACGAACTGGATAATATCATCCAAAGGGTGTCTTCGAACGGATTGATTTTTCAATTGCGAACGGTGTGTCCGTTTGTTTAACTTGATTTACAGCTTCAATTCTTCTTCCCCGTAAAAACTGGATAATGTCATCCAAAGGGTGTCTTTGAACGGATTGATTTTTCAATTGCGAACGGTGAACCAGTTGCTCAGACGGTGTTACTAATACAGATTACATCTTTCCGTGGGCGACGAGCGAAATCATTTCAGACAGTCTCCTGATTGCCACCGCATGCGGGCGCGTTTAAAGTCGTACTAATTAACACGGCACCGATTCAAGATGTCGGCGGTGCACGCCGCGAAATGGGTTGAGACGGTGAAAGTCTTAAGGCGGCGTGTTCTCTCCGGGGAGCCAAGTGTTAGGAGAATTAACAGCAACCCCTGATCTCGGCCCTCTATGGTATCTCCCTAATAATAAACTGGTAATTCCCAATGCTGCTATAAGTTACTCCCTTTCAACGCCACAACAACCTACGAGTGTTAAGACGTATTGTCTACCGGGTGTCCGCTCTTCGTCCTGTCACACCCACGGTCCTGCCGATCATTAGCTGACTGATGACCCGAGAAACACCCATTATTATAGCCCAATACCCAACAGCTAAATTAATTATCTTCTCATGATGTATTCTGAGTTCTGATAAAAAAAAATAAAATAAAAAAGAGGTCGAATGGAAAGCCTTATATGTAAAAGAAAATATTTTTGGTTGTTACGTGTGTAAAACTATTTTTAGGATAAATATGGACTGCGATATGAAAATTGAATGACTTCTTATGAAAATATATCGTATAATTCCGAAGCGCGTGAAGAACATATGCGGGCAGCGAAGAAGGGAGGCAACGCGCGGTTAACGAACCAGAATTGTTGATTAATCGACGGTTTCTAATTTATCCGGTGAAGTAAGCAAACACTAGGGGCAAGACAGAATTTCCAGATTCCTCAGTCAGGTTTACCACGATGGAATATTGATGATCACGCGTTTTGCATATGTACCCTCTTCCGGACATTTAGCGAAACTCCGTCGACCGGAAGGTAATTCGCAGTTCGAATGAATTCGTCATGATTTCGTGAGCAATGTTCACCCGTTACATCGTTACAGGCCGTGCTCACCTTCATCATAGACATCCGCCAGCGGCTTGCGTATGTATGTACATGCCGTGGCTCGCCGCCGAAACGAGGTATGAAACGAGAGAGAAAGAATTTGTCGGGGATGAAACGGAAAGGGTGAAAACGCGGTGATACGAACTCCTGAGGAGTCGACAAAACCGCTTGGATTTACGGCGACAAAATCTAATAAAGTGTTGCGTGTTACGAGGTACACTAGTAGTGTTTATTAAGATTGCATGATCAGTTAGAGCTGTTAAAATTCGTAAAAAATATTCAATATTTGAAGTGATGAATATTTAGAAATAATCTCTGAAATTTTTCGAAGGAATTCTTTACTCACAGACGTCATAAGTTAGAGTCAATTTCTATAATTTTACATGCAACCTTAAATTCAGATTTTCGAAGCTAAGCATTCGTGCAAATCGAAATTTGTTAACCCTTTGCACTCGTATGCCACACTGGAGCTGACAATATCAGTTTGTATTGTAAATAAATCGAGTGCAAAGGGTTAAACTACATCATGTAGGTGAACATGTATTTCTGATAAATCTGATATCACATGCCTGTAAGTAGGCACTAGGAGACAACGAGAACCGTCTTTATTGCTCACGAAGAACTTGTATTCTTGTGTATAGCCATGCTTCCTAGATTAGGAACGAAGGGAATGGTAACAGTGACCGATAAATTTCATGGCCACTGTCTCTTACTTGTAATTAAACGCACAATTTAAACGGGCCGTTAATGTCAGCATGCCTAAACCAAAGTGTCTTCTCCTGGTAAACGTTCTTAGATGGCTGGCTTAATATTAGAATCAATTGGATCGTGTTAAGAAACATGGGTTTAACCGATGGAACTACTGTATCACGAAATACACCGGAATTCATTTGCACACTATTAAATTCCATCGATATCTCAAAATTATAGCATTATATTCTAATGCGAAAATGTTATAAATACATCCTTGCAGAGCATGATTTCTCTGGTGTTCATGGCTATTTTGAATGTACTCCAATATCCAAATCTTTCTAATCTTGTTAATAATTGGTTGTACCAGTTTCTTTTACTCATAGAATTTCTTTCACTCAGTAACACTAAATTATTGTAGCATTTTGCAGGAAATCTTTTGCAATTATGCATCCCTATGAACGAAATGCATTTCTAATTACAGCATCGTGACGACTCATACCACGTACCAGTCGAACATCTGCGATCCATCGTGATGGATAAATCACCTTGGGACCACCCTCCAATCGCATCTCGACCATCGCCTTGCATATAGACAGTTACTAATGAGCCAACCCCATTTAATTAACCGTATATGGCATCGACGCAACTGCCAGACTATTTCCTGACTAGCGCGCGCCACGTATTAGTTTCGACGCAACCCTTCTTTCGCGCCCGGTGTCGGGGTTTTGTTACCATTTAATTCGAACGATAAGTCAACCACATCTGTTCGATCTCTATTTGAATTTCACTTTTTAATAATTCATCGAGAACGTTAGTATGAGTAACGCGAGACGAACTCGAAACCATGTTAAATTATTCAAAGCTTCAATGGCGCAACTATAATAAATTAGTTATAATAATATAATATAATCTACATGTTCTTAGGCAATTTTCTTTCGAAAGCTCTAATTCTCTCCATCATAGTAAGGTTACAATTTGATTACATTTAAAGTTACATTTAAAGTAGGTTACAAAAGTTCTTTTACATTTTTCTCAGATTGGTGATACATATGTAATGATGGATCTGATTAGTAGTTGGTACAATATCATTTTTGCTTTTTTCGAAATGTTTATTTCGAAATAAATTGACATTAGCGTGAAAGGCGTCTCTGCCTTTAGCTATTATAATTATAGTTAGATGTCTATGTCTGCCAGAAAATATGTTACTTTTTTTTCAATATACTTTTCACTTCATGCTACTAGTCTCTGAGAAATGTCGTAAAAAATATTGAGGAAGGAATTATTAATCTTACTGTGACCAGAAATTGAATGTACAAAAATTTGAGTACAATTTTTCAAGTAGAAAAATGAAAAAATAAGTTCTACATAGCATCTTGGTGCAGTGTGTACTGTTATTTATACATGTTATTATAAATATGAAATAGGAAGTATTATACTGAGTACTTCGGTAGATATAGAAACAATATAATAGATGATTTCACAACGGCGCCGTGGCTTAGTTGGTTAAAGCGCCTGTCTAGTAAACAGGAGATCGAGGGTTCGAATCCCTCCGGGGCCTATGCAACTCAAGAGTTGATGATTTTTTGTTATTTAAATATTTTTTACCCTTAAAAGTTATACTATTATTGCTATAACAATGTTTATATCAATTCTCATCTGCTAATTCTTATTACTTCTCTTAAAGTAAGAGACAAAGTAATCATGTCATTTGTATAGAATTAATAGAATCACATATTAACCCTTTGCGCTCGTAGGTGAATCACGTTCACCACATTGAACATAATTAATTTAAAAAATCCACATTAACTTAAAAAATCGAGAGAAGATTGATAATAATTTTATATTGTATTCATTTAATGTGGTACCATATAAAAGAACAAGACAGAACTCATTGAAGAAATCTTCTTAAAAATATGGAAGTGAGAAATTCATCAAATAGTTATGCAAAAATTTCTCGAGCGCAAAGGGTTAATAGTTATGAATACAATAGTATGAATATATGTATCATAGATATAAATCATCATTATCGTTTACGTGTCATCGTAAATATAATACAATTCTAAAAATAAATAAATTGCAAAGTAACATAATATTCATATTTCAGCAAAATATCTTAGCGTTTAATTATACAAAAATAACAGTGATTCCAAACACCCAAATGAGTCGCACTTCTTTCGCCATGCGAAAGTGTTAATACGAAATATAAATGATTTAATCACTCACCAACTGTTGTGCGAACAATACAACCGTGGAAGAATTGTTGCAAATCATCATTCGTAACCTCAGCTCCTCACTTTTAAACTTAACTAACGAAATAACAAACAACAACCGATCCGCTGCGTGCTCCCGCGTTGCTAGCTCGCGCGACAGTGTCGCCACACGCGCGGCTCGCCGCTCAGTTGGCAGCCTTGCGCAGCAATTGTAGCAGCGAGAGAACTTCGTTGTTGTCGTTCGGTGCGGTGCGTCGTGTTCTAACCTTGTTTCGCGCGAAAATGAGTTCGTACACGGATCCGCTTCAGTTAAACGAGAAACGTATGTTTCGCGAGCTGCAGGATAGCTTGCCGAAGAACATTAAGGACACGCGAAATATTCTCGAAATTCGTGACAATGTGTTGTACGTGTGGAACGCGAACGATTTTTGTGTTATGACGTCGAACATTTCGGCGGGCCGTGGAAAAAACGGGGAGGCTGTCTCGTTCCAGGTAAGTGCTTAAATAAATAGGAACATCACTTTATTTGTATCTTAATTACCGATTTAATGGATAACTCGTGCTTTTGTATGTATAATTTTATACTGTATGTGCTTACTGTACACAAGCTTAACCCTGTTTGGTACAGAACCGCGCAAGCGCTTCTACGCGTACATATATGTATATAAAATATCAAATACTTTGCGTTATCTACGAGATAGTGAAAAGAAACGAATAAAAGCAGATCAGACAAAATTCTGACTATGAATAACATGCGAACAACATGATTCATCGAAGAGAAAAATACAAGGATGTGTCTTGAAGAAAATGAAAATTTGAAAATCATTATCGATGGTATAATGATTATTAAGTGTACGTAAGTACAACGAATCTATATTTCTCCAAAGAAATGACGAGGACCATTAGGAGAATCCTAGACGAGTTTTGGCGTGACTAATCGTACTCTAAAAACGGCGATTACATTTGGATAATGTATACAAGTTGGCCGATAACCCGAGACCATTACTGTGGCAGGGCGCTGTTCGCTTTACGACGATTACCGCGAAAGCGTTTTCTCCAGCGAACTTTTGATTCGGAACGATTAAGCTCCGAGTGAATTATGGCCCGCGATACCAATATACACGCGGCCGCAGAGACGCGTGTCCACGCGCGGGGTTAATCGGTGTTACGTATACATACGCATGCTAGTGGAAAATGATTACGTGGTAAATGAAAGGGAAGCGGCACGGCGAAGTTGCCGCGTTGAGAATGGCCAGTACGTTTCGTTCTCGCCCCGTGCTTTTATTTCATTTCAATGGCAACGTGGGATCAGCGGGTACATTAATGCCTCGGAGCCAGCGAGCGCGCGCGCGCGCGACCGACCGACCGACCGAGAGGACACGCGAGAGACCAAAAGACCGGTGAGGGGATAATTTATAGGAAATGGGTTGTTCGACGCTCTGGAGTAATTTAATTAAAATAAATGTCCGTGGCACGGAGGAACGTTAGCCACGAACCCGCGGTCCACAACTGCGAATAAAATGCAAATTCAGACCCTTCACCGGGTTACGTATGGGTATTCGTAGCTAGGTAGATAAAGAGTACGCGCCGAGGGGGAATAGAGAAGTCTCACAAAGGGTTTCCCCGCTCTCTTTCTCTTTCTCTTCGGGGACCGATCATCGCTCGTTCACCCGTTGATTTGATAAGGGAAATTCCTGAGGAGACTCTATCCGCTTTTACCATTCATCCCCTTTTCCTACGGTTTGCTCTTGCTCTTAGGTCGATCCCACAGCTGGGAAATTCATACAATTCGTAGAATCGAGGCAAATTTTGTTAAAGGAAAGGAATTACAACGGAGAGCTTCTCGATCCAAAATTGACAGAGGTAAACGTTCACAGTTTCGGTTGTCCCTTCGAATGGTAGGCAGTACAGCTATCACGGATTTCGTATAATGATTACTGTAATTTTTTCTAAGAGCCAATTGAATCGTAGAACAATCGTCGCCGCTCCCAAGGGCCACTTTAGAGCCGGTGTGTGCATGCGCGCTGCCCGACTGAAATATCGGTCGTAAATAATAAAAGTTAGCGAGGTTCCTCCCTGGCGCGCACGGCGGGACTTTAAACCGGAAGATAGGTGTCGCAGGATACGGACGAGGCGGGAGGGAGATGAGAAGGGCGAAAGAGGCAGCGGGGTAGCATCAGGGTGTGGGGCGGAGACAAAGACGCGCTATTGTCAACCGCTCCGCCATCGGAACCACCATCCGCCGCGGGAAACTTTGAATCATTTTTATTGCATAGAGTTATCTTTGTTACCAGCGGAACGAACGTCTAAACGCGTCCTCTCTGTCCCTTTCTCTACTCTTTCTTCCTTCGTCTTCCTCCCAGCGAGCCCCGCCGAACCCGCCACCCTCATCCCGCGATGTTCGTACAGGTTATTCCCTCTCGTCGTTGGTCCCCGCGTCCCCAGCTTCCCTCTACCTGCACACGCCGCCCTTTTTGTTCTTCTCGCTCGACGCGAGATAATACGAACGAGGAAGCGTTCACACCCCTTTGGCTACCCAAATGGAATAAGTTCTTTAATTCGCGAATTTACCGCCGCTCTAACGAATTGCCCATCCTTCTCGTCGAGATAACAAGCCTTCCTCTGGCCGCGCTACCAGTTTTAACTTTTAATTCTTTCCTGTACTACGGATCAGCCGGGCTCACGATCATCCGAACAGAATTAGTAAATTCGATAACGTATCGTCTGCGTCGTCGCGTTCCCCTACATTTTTCATTTTAGTCACGAGTGTTCTCTTCGTCTAGGTTCGAATATATTTTAATAAAAATATAGGTATGTTTCTTCTCCGCAGGGGAGGTGAGAAATCGTTCAGATTTACGACACGGTGGCAATTCGCCTAGGTGTGCTCTCCTATAGGCCATCTTATCTAAATTAAAAGCGGTTACTCGCGGAACGGGCCAAGAACCAGCCGCGAAATCCCTGTCTCAGGCTGAAAGAATGGAATATCACGTAATAAGCAAAATCCTCCCGACGATAATTAAAAAGCAATTTTACGGTGACATTCGTACGTAGCTACAACGGCCGCTTTCTTTGCCGGAGGTAAATACTCCAACACGCGTGCAACCTACGCGGCAATAATAAGTATACCTACACGTGTAAGCTGGCTCGCGTAGCTATGAGTTCGCCTCTGGACGTATAGGGAGAAACCTAGGTGTCCCTGTGTAATCAGATTAATTTTTTTCACGCTCGGAAATATTTAATACAACGTATATTTCATACTAAATCTACCGAAAGTATTATATGTCATGTTTTTTACATTCCACTGGAATTGTCTATTGACATTACTAGTTTAATTTCATCTCAATAATCATCTCGATGCACTTAATCGAAAATATTTTCTGGTAAGAATACAAGAAAGATTTTAATTTAAAAAAACACATGTGTAGCTACGTTTCAAGGGGAAATCCAACGTTGAAACGTTTCGCGAGAAGACGTTCCGATGAAAACGCGAAGACTCGGTACCGACGCATATTTGTTTTACACCCTGTACGATAGTCAGGCTCGCGCACGGCCGTGCAAGCAAGCGTAGGGGGTTGGAGGATGGTTCCCGTCAGTTGCCGGGTACAAGTTAGGTGGTCCTGCACATGCAAGTATACGAGGAGATACGCGGAGCAATAAAATTCACGGGAAGTGTTTTACATTAGTAGCGTGGGGAGAGGCTGTGTGCTCTGTGGACACGGGTGCCAGGGTGAGAGGGAGCCTCGACGAATTCAGTAAGTGGCGGACAATGGCTTTTGTGGTAGACATGGACCACCTCATACCCAGCCCCGTTCCAACCCCTCTCCCGGCCGGCCCGGTACGCGTATTTTGTCCTACCACAGCCGTGGATATATATTTTCCCTCCCGCGCCGCTTTCTTTCTTTCTTCAACGAGCATCGGGGAAGCAGCGCAGTCCAACAGGCATTCGGGAAGTAGCGCAGTGTCGAAAGAGGAGCGTAACTTTAGGAAGGAGTTACTATGAATCTCTCTCGTTTGTTAGCGGGCGTACGTGTGCCGGGATACAATTCCGCTGATACAAATTCGTCGGGAATTGGGTTAAGCTATTCGAATTGCCTTTGTAGTTTATTCGAAACTTCCAGCAGCTCCGATCCATTCCACAATTGTTAAGCCGTATACTCGATGTTAACAAATATCATCTGGAAACAATTATAAATAATTTGTATTCGCGACGCTTAATATGATCTTCGATGGCTTGAACAAAAATCTGCAAGAAAATTGATGCTATGACGCACTGTAAATTCTCATTCAAGAACCACGGTGCCTTTATCTTTGCACACGCAACCAGTTTCGCCTATTGTCAAAGCTGCCCGTTAAGACACGAAGCGCCGTGCATCTCAGTTGGTAGTAAGGCTGTACAGAACGTCCCCTTTCCTGTGTTCTCCATTATCGCTGCTTGTATGGTCTATAAGTAGTGAAAGGGATACAATTCCCACAATGGCAATAATTCCACGCTAATAAACCCTTGAGATAGCTTCTTCAATTCCTGCAACGCTTTCTGCACCATCACTCCCTTCGCCTTCGCTTGCTCGTTTTTATCTCATATTTTCGTTACTCGATACAATTTTTAAATACCAGTTTTTATCATCTAAATATTGTTAGACACGCGTATAAAAAAAATTGTAAGTAACAGTTGGAATGGTTTTACGATCATTCGATTGCCCTAAGCATCGAAGGATAGAGAAGATCCGGTGCGCGGGACATTAAAAGGAGCGAAATGGTTCGCGCGTTCCGCAGGGGGTGGCTTCTTTGTCAGTCCTAGAATACCTTGGCAGGCTAATGCATTTCCTTTACAGTTTTAATGGGCATTCATAACTAAGTTTAATAATGTCGGTAGGAGGCCAGCCGTCGCGGTTGCATATCTAATAATTCCACGGTTCTGCCTCACGCAGGAAGTGGCACACAGCACGGATTTTAGTGGTAGCTGCTCGAGTTCATCCCCCTATTACTCTTCTTTATTGAAGTTGTACTCGAAGGCGCACGTGCAACTTCTTCTTTCCCCTTCTCGCTCTTCGCATTCCTACAGTTTTAAGTCCCGTCTTCGATCATACCCATTCGATAATAGAGGAATTGTTATTACAATAGAATTATTGAGACATATATATACAATATAATTATTAACACATACATACACAATGTATTGTATATACATATTTTATATACATAATACACAATATTGTGTATACGTATACAATATAATTATTAAGACACACATATTAAAATAGCTAGCTTAATTTTTTGGAAGACGGATTTAGGCCACTGTCAAAATAAGTAGCTGAATTGTTTACCCGCAATACATCAATAATTATTTCTTAAGCACAAAGGAACCAAGCGATATCTTACAGGGGATCTTAATACTATTGTAGTNTAATTATTAAGACACACATATTAAAATAGCTAGCTTAATTTTTTGGAAGACGGACTTAGGCCACTGGCCACTGGACTTAGCTGAATTGTTTACCCGCAATACATCAATAATTATTTCTTAAGCACAAAGGAACCAAGCGATATCTTACAGGGGATCTTAATACTATTGTAGTACCAACTTCGAGCCTGATCACGGCTAATTGCCGGCCATTTAGATGGAAAACTTTGCGGCCGCCTATGCGACGTAATCACCACCGAATCGTGTACACAGAGAATTGTACGGGCGCGGAAGATCCTCGGACGGGTATTTTCGCGGTGAGAAGGGGTTCCGGCATAGCCATAGCATAATGGCGTTTTGGTTGTGGACCAAGATATAAATCCCGACACCGTTATGTAACGCAGAGCACCATCTTAGCTCGGTCTTCGCCGCGTCGTCGCGTCGTCGACGAGAATCCAACGGCGGCGGCGTCGTCTCTAATAAATAACCCCGAGACAATGGACACTGTCCAAAACACGGTAGATCTTACGCCTTTAACTTGGGTACCAAGTCTTAACCCTTGCCCGGTCTCGCTGTCCCCTTACCCGCTTTTCTTCGGTCTTGCCACCTCTACGCGGTAACCCTTCCTCCATCTCGTCGCACGGCAAAGAGCCTGCGGCCCAGGCTTCTCCTTCTCCTCCTGGAATTATAATGTTTGTTTCTAACAAATTACCATGATAATGCCCGGCGTCGCATGGCGAAACCGTGTCTTCGGTGGCACACTTAAATTACGCGAGCACGAACAACACCGCCAACGGCGAGAATGCGACCGGAACATCAGCAATGCTGCCGCGACAGCCAGAGATTCCTACCGGGTAGTTGTAATGTTAATTAGCCACTTACCTAACCGTACACAATCGGATCCCCCTTACGAACAACTTCCAAGAGTCCTGTCTTTTGGATTGCCATTAGAATTGATGGCGGGGTCAACGTCCCCTCGATTGGACCTTCTGAATTCAATAATTAGTAGAAGACGGAATGAAAGAACATCGTGCTTGGAATCATATCAACATATTAACCCTTTGCACTCGAGGATTTTTTCTCGAAAGATCTACTGAATTTGCCTGTGATTTTATTGTTCACTTTTGTGTTTTACAATTCTTAAATCAACACTAGAAAGACTGAAACTTAGTATAGTAATAGTTAGTTTATTTCCTTTTCGGGGTACATACGGACCTCCGTTCCGTTTATACTTCTCCCTTATCACTAAACTTAAATCTATCTCGCTTAATCTATGTAACCTTATCCTATACTTCTTAAATCTATTATCTACTTTTACGTTTCCTCGAGAGAGAGAGAGAGAGATCAAACCCGATTGAAATTTAGTATATACCTACATTGCCCAAAAGCAGTCAAAGTAACTTCCTTGAGCAATCTAGTGTTAATATAAATATACATTTTATAGTAATCAAATTATATATGTTATATTAATCATTAATATATTAATCAATAATATATGTTTTATTTGACGAAACGAGCGATGGCCGTCAGTCGACTCTCGGATGCGAAGGGTTACATTAGGAAAGCAAATTTTGTTCAAACGGCACAGCCATATTCTGTTTTCCCTTTTGCGACTGTTTGCATGACGGATCGTTCTAAAGAGTCGTAGATTCCGGCTCGAAACACGTTCCCATCATCGCATTCGCCGACACGTTGAGCTGGCGCGGCATAATAAAAATTACGTTGGAATCTACGAGCAACGACGTAATACTTTTCACATTTTTGAGCGGACAAACCATTACGCGGAACGCTGCGAGGCCGCAAAGGCGATAAACTTTATTTTCCAAAATCGTCGCTCGTGCCTGATGCGTATTCGCGCGAGCCCTAGCGTCGTTACGATCGCGATAACGCGTCCATAGAAACGTACGGGGGATGACGGAGGATTCTGGAAAAAAAAAATCGCCGACCGCATATATTTCGGTCGACCGCGAGGGGAATGCTCGCCGCGTTTTCACCCGCTCTTCGTAAAAACTGTGTCGAAATATTCGCCGTTCCAGCTGCAAACATACAAGACAACATACAGACAAGACAATCTCCGTTTCCCAGATCTCTGCTCCGCACAGTGAATCTACTTTTAACTGGAGTATTGAAAATGGTTAATCTCCCCTCATAATTGTTTCCACATTTTTTAGCCAAAATTCGGTTAGCTTTCACCTCTCTAAGCCTTTGCATTCTGAATTATATCTCAATTTCTATTTGAAATTTAATTTGAAGGACAGTTCCTTAACTGGTTTTTTTTTTTTTTTTTTAAAGAAAATATGTCGAATGAGACTCGACGAAAGAGCTCCTGAGATAGATTCTGATGTCGAGTGAGGATCGACCTTCCGCCACTTTAATGAAACTTGCACTTCTGTCAATAAGTTACTTACTGTTAATCCTACTTACTGTTTCTATCACTCTTCCTCATAGTTCATTTGCCTACCCATATAGTTTCTTTTTATTATTTCACGAATTTCATTTTATTCTATTATTTCCATGTTAAGTCACGTCGTCTGCAAGTTTTTACACGCTAGATTACATTGGTTCCGTAGTCGTAAAAGTTAGACATTTAAACAGCCGTGTAACTGCCGTAACCGCAACAATGTCGGCGCAAGTTGGCTACTTTATCGGTACTGTTTTATTGAGAAGGCAATGTTACACCGCGACTTTATTAGGAATCTGAAACTTTTTCAATACCCCGCCAGCGTTACTAATTCAAATCGACTCGAGGGACCGATTCGTTTTTTAACGATCACGGAAGGGTGAAATCACGATCGAGAAGGGTTAAACGATGACGGTGTCCGGGGAAATCGGTTAAAGAATAAGGAGATGAAATTAGAGAGGACGGAGGGTGGCGTGAAAGAAGGAAGGCGGGAGGCGAACGAACGAGCAGCGTCTGGCTTGGCCCCCGAGCAGTAAATCCAGAAACGGTGTTACGGGGCGGTCCGGAGATAATGCGCAATCATTTTGGAATGGAAATTAAAATCAGATGATGAATCCTAACGATGCCGTTTATTATTTTAATTTTCCGCGAACACCGCGGCAACGCGGGCTACCAACCGCTCCCGCAGACGTCTACGCCGCGCTGGTAACTCAAGTTCGAGACACTAAATTACCTTCCTATTAGCCGTATAATTACAAGATGGCCCCGGTAATTTCCGTTTATTCCGAGTTCGTCTCGCCGAACTGGGCTTTATATTATACGAGGTATAAGAAGCCCGTCTCCTACCCCGGTTGGAACGCGCATCCGAGTTTTCCCTTATCGTCCTCGTTAACCACGATTTTCGGGACCGGCGTTGGGCCAACGAATGTCGATATTATATACAGGGCGTACAATTTTATCCAGTCATTAAGGGTGCATGGGATGCTTGAGACTTAATCCTTTTAGTCCCGGATGACGATATATCGTCGTTCGCTACAATTGCCAAAAATGTCAACGACGATATATCGTTGTGCGTGTGATAACGCCTTAACCCTTTCGCTCGGATTTTATTATATTTATTATTGACATTTTTTACATTTGAATGCTATTTAATATTGGCATTGATATTTTCACATCAAATTAAGTTGCTAAAAGGATTAACGATAAGAAAATCGATAAAGAAACTCGATATGACAGAAAGGCATCGCTTTCGTCGAGGATTAGAAGCACCAGGTTTCTCGGCATCGTTCCACTTTTACGATCTCCTAAACGTGTCAATGATCAGGAGTTTCTCCTTTGGGGGATTTACGCCCGCGGTGATACACGCATAAATACAAACTCGGCTGTTCTCGCCGTTTAACCTCCTTCGCTTTTTCCCGTAAGTCTCACGCGGTTCCATTCTCCCGCGGCTTATTATAATGTAACTATAACTTTTTACGGCGATCGTAACGTCGATGTGGTAACTCGCGCGCGAAACCAGTAGGCTCGGTTTTAACGATGTTCAATCGCATCTGGCATTTCTTTAGGAAGGGCATTCGAATAATGCTTGCATGATCGTACACGCGTTTGAAAACCGGCTTCCGTGTATAAACGGTAATATTGTCAAGATAGGGGAGAAAAATAATATATTCAGTTCTTTAGACAATTTTATCAGGTAGATTTTAGCATAGAGGAACCAGCAAATAAAATTGGTAATGAATGGATCATAGAGATAATATGTACAGGTTGGGTCGCCACGTTTTATTATTTTGCTCACTCTGTATATAATATTATCTCTATGGAATCGATTAATAGGTCTGCATCGATAAACTCTAATTTTCTTACATCCTGCTGACTTCACATTTCAAATTACTGCTCTTTGTAAATCTATTTGAATATCGAGTAATGATACCACACAGGCCTCTTGGAATGCTTCATTAACCCTTCGCACTCGAGAGTTCTTTCTCCAAATAAATATCTACTGAATTTTGCCTACATAACAATCATTTTATATTATATAATTATTATATTATATATTGTATGAATTTATTGATCAATTTTTGTCTACAATTTTTATATCAATACATGCATACATTTTATAGTAATCAAATTTAATTTAATCAATGATATATATTTCATTTTATAAAACATCTGGCTACTGTGCCTCTCGAGTGCAAAGGGTTAATATAATCTGATATTGATGACGACGAGAGAATTTTGAAAGTAAAGAAACGTAGAAATCCATCGTCTGTGTATTTCGTAAACGGTACGAGGAATAGAGCCAGTATAAACAGCTGTTGGGGCTGTTTGATATTTAAGAAATACTCGAGCGTCTGATATAATCGTGAAATTTGCACGAACGGCATTTGTTTAAAAAGTGAGCGGGGCCACCGGTTTCGTGCGGCGTAATACAACGCAATTGTTATTCTTATTATTTCTACAGACGTTATTTCATGCTAACAAAGAAAAGTGCTTGGCTAAGGCCAATATACCTACTTTGTTTCTAACGTCCGTTACGTAAATTCTGTGCTCGCTTTCACATACTTCCAAGATTACTTTTCTGTCCGGCGTAGAGCTAGGGGGTAGGTAATTAAAACCTCGAGTAGGTAAATAACCGACTGCCAGACCGCCAGCGGAGCTACCGAGAAACGTAATAAGTAGGCGAGTCCGTAGCCTTAAAAAGGGAGATCCTTAAAAAACGCCGGTCCTCCCTTGGCCCCGTCTCCCCATCTCTCCCACTTCTAGATCTCCCATTTTTTGTGTTAATTTGAATTTCGTAATTAACCGGCTACGTATGAATTCTCGAGAGAATACATAAAGGACCTACCTTTAATTTCCGCGAGGATTCGTTATAATACCGCCGGCCCCCTTGCACGCTGGAACGTGGATTTTCTGACCTCGAAGGGGACGACCAGGATGCGTAGAAAGGAAAATGGCCTCGGTAGCTTATAGCCGGAATATTGTATGTTTCCCGCAACAAACGACGATGCCTTGGAAATGAGTTTCTCCTTTTGATATACCTCTCTCAACCAATTTTCCGAGTTACCTCTCACCAGATAAAAACAACTACCAATCACGTTCATATCATCACAAAATGCTACGAATTAATTCCAACACTTGATATATAATGGAGTCTGACAGATCAGTCTTGGATTATTGGTATAGATATGATATAGGATTAAGATTTGTATTAGGATATAGGATTTAGATCATTGGCATAATATGGATGATCAGATTTATGATATTTATTAGAATGAAAGAGGAAGTAATTCTGATGCTCAGGATGCAAATTTTTCAACTAACCCTCACGCATTAAATGGCAGTGGGATTAAGAGGGCATTGTGAAAAATAAGACGAGATTCCGACTAATGAGCCAGGACTTTTAAAAGGAATCGAAATCTTCATTCTCGAAAGATAATCGAGATGACAGTGATTGGGGTCGTCCGACCGTCAAGGGTGCTTGTCGTAATTACCGAATATTTTTCTCGCCCGATCCTCCCCTAAAGCTGATTGATATTTTGTATTCAGTAGGAACCTCCGCCGCTGCTCTCTCCGCCCGAGCTTAGTCACAAATACTAGTACACCGAAGGGTACCAGGAATTCAAACAATCTGATTGGAATTAACCGTTGTCTCGCATTTAAATAACTTTACTTACTTCCGGAATTTAATGCCAAAATCGCTAATTGTCATCTTATTTCATTTAATATGATTGACGTCAAATTAAAATACGGATTAATGATCAATGAATCATTGTTCATCTTGTTCATTCTTATCGGAACATTAAACTGATTTATGTACCCTATTTTGACTCGCATAGAGTACATCGAGCCACTCACAATATTGGGATGTAGGTATAGTAGAGTGTGAGAGTGGAGAGAAGGTACGTATGTGTGAGGTTTGGTTGAGAATCAGAGTTGGTACATGTACTGATCTTGCCAACAAATCGTAACGCAGCGCGACAAATAAATTAGCGAATAAACTACTTTATCATTATCCAAAGTGGTATTAGATACATTACAAATATAAACGTACTTTATCCCCGAGCAGGCTCGATCGAGCCGGCGAGAATGACACTCGGCTCGGCATTGGTATAAACGTAAAAGGAAGTGTCTCGAAAACGGAGGGTCCTTATAAACTCACGCCCCATTTCACGTGAAGGTTCATCTTTAATTTCTTCGCGTTTTTTTTCCCCCTCACCACCCACCCGGCTCGCATCCGACACTCGACACTCCTTTAAATTCCACCCTAACCACCCCTCGGTCCTCGTGGGGTGAGACGAAGGAACCGGCTGAATCCCGCGTTACTGTTCGCTCATTTCTCCGGTTGTCTTACGGCGATTAACCAGGCTCGTACTACCCCCGTCGGAGAGTACGTCTCTCGACTTATCCCCCCACCCCCGATGAAACCTGGCCTCATCCCTCGTCCATGTACTTTCCTCCTCGTTCACCGGTCGCCAAGCCTCTCCACCGGTCGAGTTTCTTCCCCAGGCTTCTTCCTTTCCCACCCCGCCCGGTAGTCACACTGTTAATATCGTCTTTTTAAAATTTTTTTAAGCGCCATTAGGGAAACTATATTGCTACTCTCCACGGGAAGCCCGCGTCGCGTTCGTGGGTCCGGCGCATCGGTGCTCCTGTCTATTCGAGGTCGGGTCAACCTCTCCGAAGCACACGCTCCTACCCCGGCACCCACTTAAATTACGCGAATAAATTCCCTTTATTTTTACTGGCCACCCCTCGGCCCTAACCCGGGCGGACGTGATCCGCCGACGCGAGTGCCGGAGTTAAGGATATTGTCGGTCGTGCTCTCCTTAAATGACGACGATTCCGACGAGTCGACTTATTGTTCCGTACCGGCTATCGTCATTCTTTCGAAATTGCTTTCGATAAGGTTCATACCTACCAGTGCCCTCGGGAATTGAATTTAGCAAATAGATTTATTTTTCTGGAGTTACGTTCCACATGTGTCATTCGTGGTGCATACACGTTAAACTTGATCTGCAGGCCACGTGTACCATAAATGGTACAGGCAAACATATTTATTTAATACATTGGAAACATGTTTTGTTGGAAGATTTCTGGCGTGTGATAATCAATCGCACGCATGTAAGTTTTATACAGCGGTACCTTAACATACGAGTTTAATTTGTTCCGTAACCTTCCTCGTATGTCAAATTACTCGTATCTCAAAGCAACTTTCCTCATTGAAATTAAATGAGATTCCATTAACACTTTAACGACCGCTCGCACAACATGTGTGTGATGCTACAAATTAAAAATGTGTGTGATGTCCAAAGACATATTAAAAACATATTAATAATGACATATTAATAACAATATATCAGTTTTTAACCAAACAACAAATAGCAAAAAAAGACTTGGCACCGAACGTATTACCAGAATTTCTTAATAGCCTAAATTTTCATACAGATAATACTTAGAGACAAATTTGTCATCAGGTAGTAAATAATTGACGTCCGTCGTCGCATCGCTAAGTGTCTATCGTTTAGTAAGTTGACTCCTGTGCAGTTCACTTTTACGCCGGCAGGAAAAACCCACTGACGCCTGGAAGGTCTCAATTTAATTATCACTCTCGCGAAGTTACAGCCTTATTTATCGCACGAAACGACGGACGGAGGGGCGGAGGGCTCGGTACTTAAAATGTACAAATCTGACTGTCAGCCTGCTGTCAGGGTGTTCCACCCTCGCACGGCTTTCCTGCTCATCACAGATGCTCGGGCTCTGACATCTACAGCCTCGCTGGAAGTTACCAAGTGCAAATGTCGTCAGCCGGTCTTTAAGCTCGCCATGTATACTTAAAAAGTAATTTAACCACCCCGTTGAATCCTGTTACGCAATTCATAAAAAAAAGCGATACAAAATTCTAAATACCGTTAAAAAATATTATTGGGTTGTTCGGAAAGTGATTTCGTCTTTTCCCGACTGAGGATTTAATTGTATTTTTTTCCACCCAACTTCACACTTAAGCCGCATAATCATTATGTGTTTTGAGAGCTGATATACCAAGACTTGTGTGTGAAAAAGTCCAATTGATTCTATGCAATAGTTTTTGGTTGGTGCTCTTTTAAATATAGAGAGCAATAAGCATTAGTTTCGTCATATTTTACTCTTTTATTATAAAAAAGGTAAAAATGCTGTTCAAGCAAGAAAGAAATTAACCGATGTGCATGGAGAAGATGTGTTGACATTACGCCAGTGCCAGAACTGGTTTACAAAATTTCAATAAATAAAAAATAAATAAATAATTTCAATTAATTCGGAAGTCTACGGTCATCAGCTGGACAAACTGAATGATGCACCTCAACAGGGAAGGTGTAGTGTTCCACCAAGATCATGCGAGACCTCATACAAATTTGCTCACTCGCCAAAAGCTTTTACAGCTTGAATGAGATACAATGCCATACCCACCATATTCTCCAGATCTGGCACCTTCGGATTATTATTTGTTCCGGTCACTACAAAATTTTTTGAACGGTAAAACCTTCACTTCAAATGAAGAAGTCAGAAACCACCTCGATTAGTTTTTTGCCAGCAAAGACCAACAATTTTATGAGCGTGGAATCATTCTACTACCAGAGAAATGGCAAAAGGTATTGGACCAAAATGGCTAACATATAATTCAATAAAATATTTGTTCGTTATACGAAAATTGTCTTTCATTTTCAAAAAAAAAAACGAAATCACTTTCCGAACAACCCAATAGCTTTGTTACTGATGGTAAAATGATCGAGTTACAATCGTGTAGATATCATTCTTCGCTCTGAGGGTTGAGATGATATGAAAAGAGTGCGAATCGCGCCGGGACAGAAGAGGTGAGCATATTTCATTGTAACGTCGCCCTAGCGTGTCGTTCGCAGGTGAGGGTGGTTGGAAATTCAATATCCGAACGAATCAGATATCGGGGAAAAACGAAAGTCACGGCGAGAAGATTGCAGGCGCAGCGTTCGCTGCTGTCTTTCCTTGTGAAAATCGAATTAAAGAACCGTCACGGCAGGGGGAACGATTTAAGTATCGGGGATGCGACGTGTTCCTGATGCCCGGGGGGAAGGGGGGTGGGAATTGTATCAATCTCGATTTCAATTTAAACGAGACAAGGAAAACTCCGTACTTACGACTGATTGCTGAGACACTTCTTTAAATAGATTCGAAGCAATTACTGAAACGATGGGAGGAATATTTTCTCTGTCATTACAAGAACAATTTAATTTGATAAAAAATGAAATATCGATGTGATGTACTCGGTGACCAGTAAACGGTCTCAGAGCAATTTTTTATCTATGCATATTGCATATTCGAAATTATGGTTCATTTCGCACATGAATAAAATTGTTAGAACTTAAGGTAATGACCATGTTAAGTCTTGATGATGGAAGTGGGATACGGGTTTTTTGTATAAGCTAATACCATGGAAAAATTGATAGAAGTCTTACTGTCACAACGGCGACCTTTCGCAATTAGACTTTTTAATTTTTATTAGCGACACTCGGCGACCGCCTAAGCGTATGCATAATGCCATGAATATTTTCGTCGTAACTCTGCCAACTTGTCTCCTAAGGAATTAACCTTTAAATTAGCAGTTAGCTTCAGTCTCAGGCGCAAAGTCGCCTGCGACCTGGTAAATTAGAGCCTCTCTTAGGCTGCTTCTTCCTTCGTCCATCTTTTTCCTTATTTCTCTTTCTCTCTTCGCAAACTCGAAACTTTTACTCACCTCTACCCCGCAAAATCACTTCGCCGGAGAAGAGAGCAGTCGCGTCTCATGATAATCAGGTTCGCGATTATTGGCCCTCCCTCGGTAATGGATCGTCTTAAGTTATTCATTCGTGCGGTTCAATTACGAATCAACAATCTTACTGCTAAAAATTACGAAGACAGGATCGATGCAGTTTAGCGCTGCAACTACATGATTTTTGTCCGTGGCGTATCTCGTGTCGCGTTTTATTCACCGAAGTTCCATGCATTTTGCTCTGCATGTTATAAGAATTATATTAAAAAATGAAACATAAATCCTTTGTAGATCATATAAAATGCTTATGTGTATTGGGTCTTGGCTTTACAAAGCTCTTGTTATAATTGACAAGTAAAGAATTCAGAATATATACGTGCTCTTTTCTAATAACATATTTTCTTTAGGGTAATGATGTCAATATTCAATTTATCAAGCTATATTTTATGGTTTATTTAGAATAAATGATGATTTTTGTGATTCTTAATTGATATATGGATGATGATAGTAGGTGTTTAGAATCTTGGTTTCTGACTGAATTTCAAGCTAGAGCGTAAGGAAATAACTGAGTCCGATAGGAGATTTCAACGCCGCTGCGAATCGAAGGTCGATGCAATGGGTGCTCCACGCCAATGTGGACTTCGAGTCGTACTTCTCTCTTCTAAAGTATTCACAGATATAGAGAAACATGAAGGCTGCATCATATTACTCACATCTATATACGAAGGAATGATTTTTTATTTATATTATTCACCTAACTTAACCGTACCTAAACCCTTTCTAAATTTATTATTTATAATTATAGATAAGTCACGGAGATAATATAGACAGAATAATGTTGGGGCAGAATTAATGTTAAATTAAAATTTAAAGAGCATACTTTTATATTAAGACTTTAACGTTTATTTAAAAGAGAGACGTAGCACACAACGTGTCACACACATGACAGATAAACAGACGAAGTGACAAAAAACATATCATTACAGAAAGACGAAGGTAGTAGTGATATCGTTAATGAGAGACGATAGAAACGACAATGTCTTATTTCCCTAACAAATAGAAAAGTCATAGAGATAATATAGACAGAGTAGAGAAGCCAGCTACAAACGTGTTTTATCAATAGAAAGAGTCAGGGAACAAAGCAGATTATTTCTCTCTCTCACAACAATTATCATAACCACAATCGTAATCGTCCACAATATATCAACTTGAATCCTATTAATATATTTATAAATAAATCCTATAAATAAATCTCCTATAAATCTTGTAGAAGGGTGAGAAAATTCTTATATCGTAGGGCGTACATATTTCTTCAATTAACCGTAGCTTTGATATTAACAATATTCCCCCGAACGCGGACGCGAACAGAATCAGATTTACACATTGAAGGAGAAATGTAACACTCTGACAGAAATACGACATGCAGTCCGGCAGCAGCTCGACCAGTGGAACTTATTAGACTTCGTGCTCTCAGCCGGAGCTTCCGTACTCCAGAGGTCCCTGGGCTTATTTAAGCCGGCTTCCTAAGTGCGCATACTAAATATGATAATATTGCAACGGCAAAAAACGTCAGCGGTATTTAGCCCCCTAATTAGGGGATCGTGACTCGTTTGCGAACGTTTCATTTCGTTGGGTTTCGCCTTTTTACCCCCGCGCGCCGCCTTTTCTGACTTCCGCGCACCGGCGACTCTCTCGCCGGATTCTTATTGCGCTTTTGTTTCCGTTCCTTCTGACAATAAGTTGAGTAATAAATGGACGACGTGACACCGGGAACTTGCGAAATTACGGACAGTTTGCTTCGTTTCGCGGCATCGCGAACTCGCCCACGCCTCTGCTAGCAAAGTAATTAAATGCCTGGCTGGTATTCCGAAAACGCGTCTGAAATTTTGATGACAGCTAGTATAATCTTTGCCGAGTTCAGTTACTATACTTGGATATGTAATCAGAAGCTCCGCGTCCTTACGCGTTCCCCTATTCAAATTACACAATTACGTAGATCATCGATTTCGTCAAAACCTGTCGAGCTCGATAAGAGAATTCTTTTTTATGAATGATACTAAGTCGAGGATAATAAAACCGATCACATATTTAAGACTGCTTCCTGGTGTATCGCGATATTTTTTAAGTGATTTAAAAGGTCGGAAATAACTGTGACTTTTTGAGCTTGGCTAGGTAGACTTTATTACTGTAGTAGATGTGTTCGATGGGAAATGCGGATCAGAAGTGCTTGTGGTTTTTGCTAGCTTAAAAAAGAAAACTCAGAGAAAGCGGAAAAGTAAAGGAGTGGAGCTCGGTTACGGATGACCAAAAGGATGAAATCATAAGTGTAGAAAAGTTCAGTTTACATACACTTAGTTTATTTTCCAAAATATACAATCTACAAGTAAAGTGATTAAGAGTATCCAATAATATGGGTTCATAGCCCAAATCGAATGGTTGTGTGAGGACGCATATATGGGTTCATAGCGCTGGAAGGATTAAATACTTGATTGTTGCCTTAATCAAAAATCGATTTCTAAAATCTGATTTAACATTAACAATCCAGATGAGGCTCGACGTCCGTTCTAATCTCCTAGACGATTAATATCAAGAGAGGCACGGAGCTATATCGCTGGAAGTCCGAATAGTCGAGAAAAAATCGGTACCATCCGCGGCGCTGACCATCCCTGAGCGGCGAGCAGGGCTTGGTTCCAAAGTTGGTGCGCATGTATCCTTAATTCCTTAACGAATCCACGGGAGCCACTCGATGACTGGTCGATGCCGCCGGTGTAGGAGGATGACGTCCGAGGGTGGAGGGAGGTATTCTCGCCGTTATAGCAGCTATGAGAAAATAGCGAAAGCACCTCGCGGGGCGGCCGGACCGGCGCGATGGACTTTGTGGGTGGAACCAGTTCGAATCCCAGGATGCCTCGGCGGATTCGCACGCCCAACACCCCCGACCTTCCTCACGGGGTGGAACTAGCTGCCACCCTCCGCGGTAGTAGAGCACGGTACCGAGAGTGCCTCCTCCACACCATCGGTGTCCTCCGTTTCCCTTCAATCCTCGCGGAGACAGAATCCGCTCCGAGACGCTTTGTACGACTCGCCGAATCCACTTGCTCGATACCCGGACCACCGCGGCTCTTTTTTTCTAGACGCCCCGCGCCGGGCTGCTGCCCCGGCCGAGTCCCGGCGAATCTAGCTGTTTGACGAATTTCTTTCATGGCCCCAGAGACGACGAGTGCTCGACGTTTTTCGCTTCGGATTCATTAGCGGATCTGGTAGAATAAATAGTTTGATTGTTCTTGATAATCGCAGAATTGAAATAAAAAAGGGAGAATAGGTACAACTATACTTTGTTTGGAGATATTAAATATTTTATATAAAAAGCTTAGAAACGAGATATTAAACTGATAAGAAATTGACCAGCAATTGTACACTGGAAGTAAAACAGTTAAAACAGCGTTACAATTTGTTTCGTTACTCAGTGTGAATCGATCATCGCAGGGGTCAAATATGTTGATCCATTCAAAATCGAAAGAATGAAGATAACAAATTCTGGGAGGTACACTTGTAGAAGTCTATTTAATTTTTTTACTAAGAAGGACGTCACCTATATGTGGGTGACAGGACCCCCACGGAAACTTTCCCGTTACCCAGATATGGGTGACGTAGCAACGAATGTGTTCTCGTACGAACCACAGAATTATGCGGCAAGCATAGATCGAATACAATCGTTTTTTTCTCATCTGTCACTATCACGATGATAACAATAATTAAATCTCCTTATCCATATTTTTATCTATCTTTAAATCATCGTGGTACATCCGATTAACAAGGGAAACGTAGCTCGAATTAAACTATTAATCTAAAGGCGTGTACCTCGCGCAAGGCGAAACAACAAAACCAGCCCCGGCTACTTGAGAAATAATGGGTAGCGGAATTACATAATGCAGGGGTTGCGAGGGTAGCGGCGGGTGATACACGTTCGCATTGGCCGCTTTCCGTGCCGCGAGCGTAAGCGCATAAACGCGGCGGTGTGCATGATCCGAATTACATGAATGCGATCTTCGTTGTCATATACGATCGCGCGGGTGCGTTTTTACGCGGACGCAAGTCGAGCCGGAGGAGAACCGGCGTAGAGCGCATCGACGAACCCTTACCTACGCCGTAGCGGCGCGTGTCTCTCTCCTCTCTTCGCCGCTCGGGCTGCTCCAAGGTGGTGTATAAACAGAGACCGCCGGGACAAAAGGGAAGAAAAGATAGAGATAGGCAATAAGGGGATGAGCGGAAAGAAGGGGTGGTGGAAGCCGCCCCGAGTCGACACAGCCGTAATGATTTTGTTTTAAGGGCGTGTTTAATTATGAATCCGCATCCGGTTGAGGCTCCACCCCCCTTTGCACGGTATCACCGGCTCCGCGAGAGGAGCGTGGGTGGAGGGTTGCCAGGTGAAGAGAGAGAGAAGGAACTGTGGAAGCGAGCGAGAGGCCGGGCATGGTAGGAGACGAGCTGCTTTCGCGGCAGCTAGGTGGCCCTCTCCCGGCCTTAATTGCAGCATATATTATCCATGCGGTATTTCTAATTACTTATTTTTGCTCGACCGGCCACTCGCTCGGATGACTCTAATATCTTTGGCAGCCAGGCTGCACACATTTAATTGGTGCGTAACGAGCCGGCAGCGCGGCTCTCTTTCGCCGTGAGTGCCCCCGTCGCGGAGTACAATCATTCTGCTCTGCGGATTTGATAGCGAGCCGTTTTATTGGTTTCACGTTACGTGGGAAAAATAGATTTAAGATCGAGTTAGGGTGTGTCACGGTACATCTCGTGGAGACTCGAGTAACCCGCGCGATTACGCAAGAATCATTTTACGCACTTGAATTTATTTTTATTCGACGGACGCATCGCGTGTTATATGAAAACTTGAAAATTCACCTTAAAATTTGATGCAAGTATTTTTCGTAATTTCCGAGCCTCAGCTTCATTTCCTCGGCTTTTAGAAAAATGATATTACGTGTTTAGCAAAGAGAGCAAAGAAAGTCGTAAACAAAATTATTCGCGTGAACTGTAACAACGCTGTAATATTCATGAAATCCTCTGCTCGGTATCTATTTCTAAAGCTGGAAATTATTTTAATAACTCGTTACAATGATGTTTGTTCCAAATTAAATTCGTGTTTAAGATGTTTCACGTTACGTCCAGTACGTGAGGCAATAAAGTATCGGGTAAAACTTATAAAACAGACAACAAGTTTTTAACCAGTTAACTGCGTTTGACGTGTATACACGTCAATTCAAATCTCGTTCGATTAATATTGATAACCCGTTTAACCCTTTGAGCGCTGTGTTGTCCGACGTTAAATGTGCGCCGTGGACTGGTCACTCTTTACAAAAATTCCTATGGGCTATGTACTTTTTAAAAGTTGAGCAGAATTTTCATTGCGGAGTATATTGATTGCAACTGAAATAAATTATGTAGCGACCTCAAGAGCCTTAATAACCATTTATTTCATTAAGCAACACAAGCAACAAACGTGAACAACATAACAATAGTGTGTAACAAGCCATGTATGGGTTCATAGCGCTCAAAGGGTTAATATCTCCTGAGACTCAAACGATTAACACTAAATGTACCGACAGATTTTGCACATTAATATACTATATTAATATCTTTCATATCTGAATACTATTTAATGTTGACATTGATATTTTAATTTAGTATCATTTTAAATCAAAGTTACAATTTTAACAATATAACAAAACCATATTCGTTTTATTCTTATTGTTTATGGCAGAATTTTAGATGGGTCATTTTGACCATACATGGTAGCTCTAGTGTTAAGAATGTTCTACATTGTCAGATTTGAAGAAAAATATGTCACGGAAAATCATCGATAATTATAAATAAAAATGAAAATAATTACTACCTATCAGTAGAACAAAAAATAGTAACGAGCAATAACACTCTGAGCGAGCGAGGAACGGTGATCAATGACGGGTGACCGGAGTCACCCTCGGCGAGGGAAAGAGGTGAAATCCACGGGACAAATTAGAGCAGGCTCCGGCGAGCACGGGACTGAAAGCACGCCGCGGCGTGAAAACGACCGCCGTCGCCGCCGCCGTTTCCAAGGAACGCTTCCCCACGAGACAACGGATCCTGAAGAGAACGCGAGTTGGACGAGAAAAAGAAGCGCGAACATGAGACGTTGGCCCACGGTTGCCGAGGCCCATAGACGGGGTTGAGCGATGCGCGAAAGGTTTATTGCTCTGCCGGCTGTTACGAACGGCCGCCATGGTTGAAATTAATCCGAGCGAGCAGTCGGTTAACCTCCTCAAAAGCGAAAGCCGCAAACGTTGGCTCGGCGTTTCACAACGGGGCATTTCATTCACCGGCCGCGGGTGAGATCATCGCGCGAGGCGTCGCGACGCGGGTTCTCGCGTCTTCTTCGTCTTCACCCGCGTCGGGGAGACCAACGAGCCGGTTGCCCTCCTCGCGTGGCCCCGCGAGAGGATGAAGCCAGCTGGAATTACCGCGGTCCGTATTCACTGGCTGTTTCGACTCGAAAGGAGAGAGGAGCCCCGTGACTCTCGACGCGAGAGAATCTCCCTGTGGGGGCAACCACGGGAGCAAACATCAGTCTGGTCTTGGTTCCCGTTGTCGCGCGCCGCCAGCATAATAGGCCGTGTCTCACGCTGCACGAGCCGGTAATCGAGCCGCGAAACGCTCCACAGGGATAACCGAAGATCCTTCGTTTTTCTGATTGAAGAACCGTACGACTTATAAATATGATATATAATATTAGGAATTTTATACCCTTTAACCCATTTGCATCGTAAGCGCATATTTAACCCTTTGACTGCTACAGACGCATATATGCGTCTGGCGAAAGCTATCGGTATGGACTAAGGACGCACTTCGGATTTGGATAGTTTATATAGTTTTGTTTTTTGTTCATTTTCGAGGGGATAGTGTAACAGTAATTGGACTTTGTACTATATTATAATTTAATACATCTCCGAACTCGAAAAGTATTCAGTCCCCAGTGATAGCTTCAGCTCTGAGTATTCAGCAGTCAAAGGGATAAGCGCATTTTGCCTGGCCACTGTCACCAGAGTGAATCCCAATCGATGCCTAACACACCGTCCACAATATTCGAAATGTGCTGGGTTGTCTCGACATAAAGTCTCAACAGCGCTGTTTGGAATTCGAACGGTTAAAATCGTTAGAAATTAGTCGAATTAAATCCTGAATTTATATTAATAATATCGCATGCAAAATGTTCGAATTAATTTTTCGCATCAACTAGATAGCGGAGGTCTTTCATTGTTCATTTTTACTCCGATGCAATCATCCCTGGTGTTCCCGGTAATTCTTGAAAGTAAAGCATTGTAACGTGGTCACATACCTATTCGAGGTTTTCGAGCTGCAGCAACCGTGGGTGGGCGCCGCGTTCATTCCGTGCCGTCCCGCACGGACTGGTCATCCTACCGCAGGACGACACAATTAAAATAGCTATGCTTACCAGAACCACGCTTAAGGGGCGGAGAAGGAGTGAGTCGCGAGGGAGGGAGAGAGAGAGAGAGCGGGAGCGGGAGAGACACGAGGGAATAGGAGAAAGTAGAGTGGCAGCGGAGGAAGAAAGAGGAAGAGGAGGGTAGCACCCCGGGGGTACCCGTGAGAGGGTGCTGGTAAGTTCTTTCCGCTCGGCTGCAAGCAGAAAGGGAATTATTTTAATTGCGGACAGCCTCGGTCGACCAACCCTCATACCCTCGCCTGGTTATCGCTCTTTCTTCGGCCCATGCGTATGACTCGTCGCGATCCCCCTCTGTATCTTTCCCGTCTTCTCTTTGCTCGTTCCACAGAGCAAATTCCAGCCCCGTGCGCTCAAGTCCTCCCGACCGGGCGCATTTACGTACAGACTTAAGCTCACACACGCCTCTGCCTAGGTGCCGGGATCCGCCTGAGCGTGCCGCGTGAAAACAGGACCACCCTTTCCTCTGTTCTCAAATTAGACCCGTGCAAACCGCTCGAATTTGTTTCTCATCGGTGACCCGTTCCGAATCAACCTTTGATCGAGTGAACCGAGAATCAGGTCTACAGACGTTTGCTCTCCCCAAGCACCGAGACGACACGCGATACACAGAATAGAAATTTCAATTTTCTTTTTCTATCAGGATCCATAACGTGGTCTCTTCTTATCTTTATCATTTCAACGTCAATTTGTATTTTTTTGTATTTTTTTTTCTTATCAGGATCCATGACATGGTCTCTTCTTATCTTTGTAACTTCAACGTCATTTTTGCGTTAAAGTAATAAATTAACGTTACATCTCAGAATATCTTACCAAGTAACATTAAATGGATGTTCGTAGATATTTGTACGAAGTTGTAGCGACCAGATAATTTACGCTTGTACAGTGCCCCGAATACTCTTAAATTCGTAGCGACCCCTCCCTTTACGACGTCGGACTAGGTCTAGCAATTCACCAGAAGGACATGGTCAGTCTATGGCACCCGGTTCAGTCGCAAATAACGTAGCTTTTATGTTTCGCGTCGCGCCCCTCTACCGCGTTCTCATTCCCCTGGAAGCAATGTCCAACGGAAGCTAACGAAAGTATCACCCTGATGACTCTGCTAACCGAACGGTTGCGCCGCAGGCGATTAATGTCAGATGGGATAAGCGGCCTCCACGGTGTCTTAACGGTACAGCCACTACTTCAAATCGATTCAATGTTACGTCAGATATTCTCAAGGTTTTTCGTCGAAAATAGGAAATATAAACTGCATTTTATTCGTATTACTTGTTTATCATATAATCATTTAGTTTATTACTTATGTTAGAGAGTTTGTAATGAAACATGAGAGCATGTCGTATTGTAGGAAGAGAGAAAAAGGGAGTAAGCGACCAAATTGAGAGATGCTAGTAAAGGTTCAGGATTAACGAGATCATAATACACTTTCGATTTAAAATATATTTATACTAACACTAGAAAGACTGAAACTTAGGCATATAAAAGTGCTTTATTATGAAAGATTAAGTAATATGGAAAGAAATTTACTTCAAATCAATTTTTAATATTTTCTCATTAGCAAATATTAACAATGAAAAAAATTTCTAAGAAATTGTATCATTATATATATACATAATTCTTTTTCTAATTGAAACTAAAAAGCAGTCAAAATGACTTCCTTGGGCAATCTAGTGCTAAACACCTTTTTCCCAATACTTAATTTTTCCTCCTTTCGCAGTCGTTAGAAAAAATAGAGTTGATCTCTATTTTCATGTGGTGATACATGAAAAGTGTCGGTAAAATATTGTCCGGAATCCCGAAGGGCGTCGAAGAGGCGCGAGAAAGCTACTTACCGAGAAAATTGAATATATCCCCGGCTATCAAGTCCCGGCGCGTAGCGGTCGAACAAGATTTCACGGTAAAGCGAGCGGTTAACGGTAAGAGAATAAGATGAAAAACGAGCAAAGTGAACGAGGGTTGAACCGTCGGTGGCCGAGAGTGCAACGGTGAAAGAATCTAAGCGGAAGTACGCGGGCGTAGGGAGCATGCAGGCTCTGGTACGGGTTGCAGTTTTCAAGCGTCCGCTTCCGGCCAGGGCTGAAAAGGACGCGGTCGGGTTCATTGTTAAACGGCGAAGCCGACGTCGTCGCTAGTTACCGTCGGGGCTAGCGGCGCAGCCGGCGATGACGCAATTACCCACCGCGGGAAAATAATTAATAACAATTAATCTCTCGTGTATGGCAGCGGCTGCTGGTTCTGCTGATGGTAGTAGACGATGCCTGGTGATGGTGGTGCCGGTGCTGCTGCTGCTGCCGGTCGCTAGTGGTGGTACGAACGCGGAGGAGGCGCTATACTGCCCGCCCAGTAATTATGCTCGGATTATAAAGGTCGAGAGCCACCGCGAGTACTGAAGGGCTGTTCACTCGAACTGTTCACTTGGCATTTACACTTGCGGAACACCCTGAATCGCTCGAGGCCCCTTCCGCATTTCGTCCTCCCCCTTTTTCACCGGCCTCCGTCCCTCCGTCGTGCTCTCCTATACTCTTGTCCCCCGCGCCGACGGGACTGTTAGCTGTTAGCCCACCTTTTACACCGCGGAAACAATGAGGCTGCCCCTTTTCTGTTCGCCGTTCTTTACCCATCGAGGGCCTTCCGGTCTTCGGCAGCGGACTTTTTCAAAATCGACCCCCAACGCGCTGGGTGTCACACCCTCGATTCTCTGACCCGATTCGATCGCATCTTCAATGTATTAGTTAAGACTTGTAATGTTGATTTACTTAACTATTACACTTACACTGTTAGACTTACAGTCTAACTAATCTTACTAATCTTGTTAACTGTTAATGTCATCTTAACTGTTAGATTTACAGTCTAACTAATCTTACTAGTCTTATAATATATATATATTATAAGACTATGAAATATGATAAAAAGTCGATATTTGATATGAGAAGTTTTCATAATATTATAATATTTACAAAAAAGAACAATTTATAAAATCTTTCTTTTAATTACACCATTTTTTCGAATGGATTGTACCAGACTGCTGTTAAAAAAGACAAGCTAAAACTGCCACTATTAAGCTCAACCTGAAATTCTAATAATACTAGGATAATTGATTAAAAATTAGCACATTTAAGGAATACAGATATCATCAAGTAACGTGTAAAGTATCGAGTTGATCGTAAACCACGTCAAAATTCGTGGTTGGTTTCTGGTAGATATGCATTCCATCTCTGGTATCATGGTTCTCTCTCGCTTTCTCTCTCTTCGCTGTCGCTCGCTGTAGGTATTGTAACCTCTGTATAGCCCGAACATACGTTGAATCCGGAGCCCTGGACATTTGCGGCTCGTAATGATTATTATACCCGTGTAACTCATGTCCAACGCCTTCATCCTCATTCGCATTCTCGGATATTGCCGCGTGCACCCTATACATACATATAAACGTTAATTTCGCGAGAACAGAAACTTCCGTAATCAAAAGGGACAACATAGCGTTAAGTTACGATCCCTGTTTCGCTGCTTTCTTTTCATGATTCTAATAGCAATTTATTATCAGATAGGAAATTTACTGTAGATCAGTAAAATATTAAATGTTCTTAGTATGAATAATTAAAATGAATATTTTTATATATTATACGTGTATAGTTTTGTTTTAGACTAAATGACTAAAGAATACGTAAATATCTTAAGTAAAAAGTTCGGTTGAGTAAACGATCCTCCCCAATCGTCGCTTTACACTCGAGGCTTAGATTAAGTCCGCTAAGAAAAATCTGTCCGACCCCCTGTCCCGTGAAGGTGGAAAAAAGAAAGCCTGCAATATGGCCGTTGTCCCGGTACGAATCTCTCGCAAGCGATATCCTGCTTTTTCGGAATAACCGCCCAAGGGTCGAAGGAGGAAGCGCAGGGGTTTGCCGGAGCGTCGAGGAAACGCTCTTCCATACGTAGCTAACTCAATTTAGATCGAGTGGCAGACATTTGTTACCGAGGCTCAGCTCGACGCTTCATCTTGCCTATGGCATCGCTTCTTTTTATTTTCGCCTATTCGCTTCATCCAAGTTTTATCATCATCAACGATTCCAATAATAACTAATGATAACTGATTATCGGTGATGATTAAAGTTGTAGGTGTTGGAATTAATTCGTAGTCTTTTATTCGCTTGAGCCGAATACTCCGAAGGATACGAAAAAATCAACGCACACCCGCATGTTGCAAAACTGGTAAAAACATACATGAATACAGGGAAGTGCTACCCGCCGTATTCCCCAGGCATTGCTCCTAGCGATTACCACTTGTTTCGATCAATGGCTCATAGCTTGAAGTTCACATCTTACAAAGATTGTAAGAAATGGGTGGGCAATGATAGTGAAAAGCGATAGGCAATGCTTTAATTGATACATTTTTTAATTTGAAAATAAATAATCTTTTTTCATTTAAAAAACTCTACGAATTAATTCCGACACCCTATATAAATTTTATACATGTCAAATACGCGACGTTGATTTTCTAATCAAACCATCCTGTGTTGCCTGTTAAAAAATCGAAGTGCGGATAACAGAAAACAGAGTACACATGTCTGCAGAGAGGCTCGGTTCTTTGATAAGAAACTGCATTGTGATTCCGGTCGGCTGTCGGGTGCTAACGATCCTCGACTAGCACCAAGCGAAGAGACCTTTTACCCTCTCGCTCTCTTTACCTTTTCCACCCTGCGCCGGGGCGTCGGTCTCTTTCTCCGAAACCCTCGTTCTCATTTCTCTCGACTTCTTAGCCAATACCCCACAATTAGCTTATCCTGTTAAACTCCGACCTCTCTTGCCTCGTTGAATTCGTTAAAATTAACCTTTCTGGCAGACACCAGGTTCGACGTAAACCGCAACGACGTTCCCGGCCAGCTCTTATTTCGTCTCCCGTCCTCCGGGAAAGAGTGCTAACGACAAGAGCACCGTCAAGTGAAAAGGGTTATCCTCCAAAAGCTCTGTCGGGTCGGATCACATTCTTTTTCCGTTCAAAGTTAACCGCCGTACGGACGATTTAACTGCTACGATGTATTATTCATCGCGAGGAGAGTCGCTGTAAAAACACTCGGCTTCTATACTTCAATGAATTTAGCTCGCGTCTTTAACGGTCCTTGTATACCCATATTTTTTTCTGACACCACGTCCCGTCGATATGAATCTTGAAGTATAACTAAGATATAAGTCTAGCTTCCCTCGAAACGTATAATTTTTTATTTATAGAACGCGATGTTGTAAGATTGATTCTGTGAATTCCTAGAAGAGGGAGAATTTCACAAACGAAGAGCCGAATGAAATATCGGATTGGCGTGAGGAAGAATGGCGGGTTGGCAAGTAATTTTTCTTAGGTGAATCCGGGAGTCGATAATTCAAAGCAGGAAGACCGAGCGGCGTATCAATTCGTGTGTACGCACGTACACACGCGTGGATATCCACACTTTCGTTGGTGATCCGGCGGCGATGGTTCTCCCAAATCCCTATAGAGTTTCGCAGCGAACGTTGGCTTCTCCATGTAGGAACCCATTATCAAAATGGGCTCATTTCTTTCTCGGCCCTGTCTCCACCCTCTTATTGGAATTTCTTTCCTGTCTGCAGTTACTCTCCTCGTTCGCCGGCGAATCTCTGAAGAATTAGGTTGATCAATCGTCCTATTAATAATGAACAGAAAATCTACAGGCTCATAATAGACGCAATGAATCTATTCTGTCTTTAACATACCACGAATACTTTTCAACGATTTACAGTTGAATTTCGGTACCTAACAAAATTTCATATCATTTTAATATCAGTGAACGTAAAAGCTTTTATAATTAAATTTTGTACAACTATTATACTATATTACTTTTATAATTATATTTCAATAAAAGCTTTTATATTAAGAAGAAAAACTCGAGGTTGAATATTTTCAATCATTTATATATGACGTTTCTCGATGACAAAAATACGTGAGAACGTGTAAGTGTGCGTGAATTTGGAAATTATACCATGTATCATCCCTATCGAATAATGGTGATAAAGAAAGGACGGCCGGCGGCGAAGAAAGAAAATTGTTTGACGCAGTGTGGTAATTCAGTTTGCGGAATAATGGATCATTGCCCCAGCCGTAAGGCGCTGGTCAGTCCCTCATAAAGCATTCCAGCATCGTTCCAACAATCCCACAGGAATCCACCCCCGTTGCCTTTCCGTTCCTGGCTGCTCCCTCCGCCGACAAAAGACCCCGGCACGGGGATCGACGGGCTCGAATGCTCCATTTCAGCCGTATCCTTTTTCTCCGTGGCAATTTCCTGTGTTTCGGCCGTTCGAAAGTAATACAACTCGCTCACGCATAAAATTGCATTTTGCATAGGTGGCGGGATTAAAAGGGCCACGGAATTATAAGCGAAATTCCATTCGCATAAAAGCTGTAACAATAATTCTTAATTGACGAAATAATTTATTAGTACATTAGTGCAATTAGAAAGTTTAAATAATCTCCCTGAAATAACGATGTGCTGAACGTTGATTTTCTAATCAAACCATCCTGTGTTGCCTGTTAAAAAATCGAAGTGCGGATAACAGAAAACAGAGTACACATGTCTGCAGAGAGGCTCGGTTCTTTGATAAGAAACTGCATTGTGATTCCGGTCGGCTGTCGGGTGCTAACGATCCTCGACTAGCACCAAGCGAAGAGACCTTTTACCCTCTCGCTCTCTTTACCTTTTCCACCCTGCGCCGGGGCGTCGGTCTCTTTCTCCGAAACCCTCGTTCTCATTTCTCTCGACTTCTTAGCCAATACCCCACAATTAGCTTATCCTGTTAAACTCCGACCTCTCTTGCCTCGTTGAATTCGTTAAAATTAACCTTTCTGGCAGACACCAGGTTCGACGTAAACCGCAACGACGTTCCCGGCCAGCTCTTATTTCGTCTCCCGTCCTCCGGGAAAGAGTGCTAACGACAAGAGCACCGTCAAGTGAAAAGGGTTATCCTCCAAAAGCTCTGTCGGGTCGGATCACATTCTTTTTCCGTTCAAAGTTAACCGCCGTACGGACGATTTAACTGCTACGATGTATTATTCATCGCGAGGAGAGTCGCTGTAAAAACACTCGGCTTCTATACTTCAATGAATTTAGCTCGCGTCTTTAACGGTCCTTGTATACCCATATTTTTTTCTGACACCACGTCCCGTCGATATGAATCTTGAAGTATAACTAAGATATAAGTCTAGCTTCCCTCGAAACGTATAATTTTTTATTTATAGAACGCGATGTTGTAAGATTGATTCTGTGAATTCCTAGAAGAGGGAGAATTTCACAAACGAAGAGCCGAATGAAATATCGGATTGGCGTGAGGAAGAATGGCGGGTTGGCAAGTAATTTTTCTTAGGTGAATCCGGGAGTCGATAATTCAAAGCAGGAAGACCGAGCGGCGTATCAATTCGTGTGTACGCACGTACACACGCGTGGATATCCACACTTTCGTTGGTGATCCGGCGGCGATGGTTCTCCCAAATCCCTATAGAGTTTCGCAGCGAACGTTGGCTTCTCCATGTAGGAACCCATTATCAAAATGGGCTCATTTCTTTCTCGGCCCTGTCTCCACCCTCTTATTGGAATTTCTTTCCTGTCTGCAGTTACTCTCCTCGTTCGCCGGCGAATCTCTGAAGAATTAGGTTGATCAATCGTCCTATTAATAATGAACAGAAAATCTACAGGCTCATAATAGACGCAATGAATCTATTCTGTCTTTAACATACCACGAATACTTTTCAACGATTTACAGTTGAATTTCGGTACCTAACAAAATTTCATATCATTTTAATATCAGTGAACGTAAAAGCTTTTATAATTAAATTTTGTACAACTATTATACTATATTACTTTTATAATTATATTTCAATAAAAGCTTTTATATTAAGAAGAAAAACTCGAGGTTGAATATTTTCAATCATTTATATATGACGTTTCTCGATGACAAAAATACGTGAGAACGTGTAAGTGTGCGTGAATTTGGAAATTATACCATGTATCATCCCTATCGAATAATGGTGATAAAGAAAGGACGGCCGGCGGCGAAGAAAGAAAATTGTTTGACGCAGTGTGGTAATTCAGTTTGCGGAATAATGGATCATTGCCCCAGCCGTAAGGCGCTGGTCAGTCCCTCATAAAGCATTCCAGCATCGTTCCAACAATCCCACAGGAATCCACCCCCGTTGCCTTTCCGTTCCTGGCTGCTCCCTCCGCCGACAAAAGACCCCGGCACGGGGATCGACGGGCTCGAATGCTCCATTTCAGCCGTATCCTTTTTCTCCGTGGCAATTTCCTGTGTTTCGGCCGTTCGAAAGTAATACAACTCGCTCACGCATAAAATTGCATTTTGCATAGGTGGCGGGATTAAAAGGGCCACGGAATTATAAGCGAAATTCCATTCGCATAAAAGCTGTAACAATAATTCTTAATTGACGAAATAATTTATTAGTACATTAGTGCAATTAGAAAGTTTAAATAATCTCCCTGAAATAACGATGTGCTGCTAATTTAAATTAAGGAGTTAACCCTTTGCACTCGAGCGGTGACTCCCAGTCACCATCTCACCATGTAGCTAAACAATTACTGCTTTAATACAGGTTGGGAAAAAGAAATCCATTATTCTAATGTTTATTTCAAGACTTTATTTACCATCGTTCGGATTGCTCAATTACGTCAAGTGTGTAACACTCTGTTCTAAAACCTGTTGCCATTTTGAAGGTACAATCATTTACAGGATCGTATTGGCATTTTTGACAACGGGCCTACCAGTTCAAGATGCATCTTCTAACATCGACAGTTAATCTTAAGTGAGAAGGCACCGCACGGACACGACTAGCGATTCGGACGGTTGCAAATCGCTCCAGGAGGTTCTATTATTAATTTCTGTTTGAAAACCAACATATACATTAAATTAAAAAATGTCGAGAGAAAAAATTATTAATAATTTCAATACGTTAATCTGCACATTCACGATGTATTTGTGGAAAAATTCTTCGAGGGTTAATAAAGCAGTTGATTAAATCGATCTCCCAATAAACGGGAACTGAGGCCGAAGACAATAGGGGTGGGTTCAGGTTTCAAAGGAGCTCCCCTTTAAAATAATTGCGGTGTCTTAACAGAGTGCGAGGCGAAGGTAGCCCGATTACGGAACGTTCGAGGAGATATAGCCACTCGCTGGCCACTACACGACCGATCGAGGGTCGCTCCTAACCCCGGACTCTCCTGAATAGCCTTCGAACCGTAACCCTCGTGGCTCCAACCCCATCATTCCGGATGCAACAGGTGATCCTTTCTCGATATCGGCCCCATATGCCGTGCTGCATCGTCTCCTCGATAGCTCTCACCAATTCGCACTCCCCGTACTCCCGCTGATTCTCGCCTTTTTTTTCCCTCTCTTTCGCTTCGTAGAAAGGGTCGGCTTGTGCTTTCAATTTAGTTCCTCGTTGCTCGCCGTTAAAAAAGAATACAACATACTCGGAATCCTCGGTAACCGTATTAATTGAACCGCTGTCGCAATTTATCAAATCGTGAATAGGGTCGCTTTGGTTACAAAGCCTTTCCGTTTCCCTCGATATTTAATACCGCGGTTATCTTCATCGCGCTCTTAAATTAAATATCTCCTGTTCACGTGATAAATTTATAGGCGAGATCATTTTATCGAGTTCACGACGAAATGTCGTTGGCCCTTCGATTTGTCACGCTTAACACTAAAGCTACCATGTACGGTCAAAATGACTCCTCTTAAATTCTGCCATAAAAAAATAAAAATAAAACAAACATGGTTCTGTTATATTGTTAAAATTGTAACTTTGATTTAAAATGATACTGAATTAAAACATCAATGTCAACATTGAACAGTATTCAAACGCGAAAGATATTAATATAGTATATTAGCCTGCAAAATCTGTCGGTAGATTTAGTCTTAAGCCACGATTAGCATGGCTATCGGTCTATGTCAAAACCATCAACCCTTTGCGGTCTCCCCATGTTCAAGGAGATCAGAATCGAAGGCATTTGAATCACAGTTGAAAACGATCAAATCGGAATAAGTTTAAACTCTGAGAAATATTTTCGCTACGGCAGTTCGGTCCGCCTTAGCAATACTCTTGAATGGGACCTCCTATGATGCATGTAGATTGAAATATATATTAATTTATATTAATAGTATTTATTATACATTAATTTATTATATTATTCTTATTATGTTGTCTATACATGTATGTCGGATATATCCGGCGATCGGAGCGAAAGGGTTAATCGATGAATCGACTTTTAGTAAATCTTTAACAGAAACGATTAGAAGGGCGCACGAAGAAAGAAAAGCGAAGCCCTGTTGGAAATGATTTATGCCGCTCGAGTCAAGGGTCGTTTTCCAATGTCTGTTTCCGATACGAAGAGTCATTAATATTTTAATGCGGCTGCCATTCGACGGCGGCGCGGTAAAAGAGGACCGAGATATCCTTGCAAAATCGAGATCTCAATAATTACGTCAGTCGCAGACGCACCCTGCTTTTGATTCATAGCACAACAGAATCCTGGAACCGGCGTAGGGGGACGAAGAAACCATCGTTGGATAATCGGAATTCAATTAAATCGTTAGCATTCACGTTTCTCCGACAACGGCGGTACGAAATAAATGAAACTACAGAGGTTTAATCGAAGTACATTTTGCACTGAGCTCTCGACTCTCCGATTTTTTCTACCATTCATTATTTACCATAAAAACGATCGTCTAAATGATGACCTGTGTGTCTTAGGCTGATCTCGATACGTCAGTTATTATTCCGCGTCATCAGTCGCTGCCTTTATCCCAGATTAACCATTAGCGATTCGATTCATCAAAGAGCGTCGGTGATACGATGTCACGAAATGGAAGAAACGTAAAGGACTTCGGTTAAGCCGACTGACACGCCGGGTTGGGAACATTTTTCTGCAGCCGCCACGTGTTTATACGCTTCCGTACGGTTAGGGGAGAAACGGTTTTGGCAAGCATCAATATACGGAGCACGAAATACTCGGGAGCAAGGGAAATGGATGCTGGAACGAGATGGACGATCGAGAGCGATACGGGCAAAGACAAAGAGAGGGAGAAGAGGAGGAAGACATCGGGCCAAGGATGTATCCTTATGCCAGCCACCATTCATCATGCTTGATGTCGGATCTGATTCTCATATCGTATATACCTTCATACGTGGATAGATAGATTTCTGTCGTCTCTGACGAACATGGAACGCATTCATGCATTCGCTGCCGGTCTTACAATCTGACAGCACGTAAATAGATTGTCAAGGCGCAATTCAAAACTGTTTTCTTCTATCGCTCGAGCGAAGTTATACTGAAAGTAATGAGTTCGAACTATCATAGTTTCATGAATTTTACATTCATGGCAGGGTTAAAGGTTGATCGTCAGTGTAATATCAAATCACAGTGAGGCATGTATGAAATATTAATTGTCATTCTATGGACTTGTTGTATTTTTGAATATCCATATGATGTTAAAGTAAGCTTTAGGTTTTGTGATAACAAATCCAGACTACCGTCACGGTGTCTTCGTTCGTCCAACAGTTCTATACTCCTTATTTAATTTTAGGTATTTTGCAATTAATTTGTTAGACGAGTAGACTTCGTTTATTACATATATTCAGACAATTATTCTTGGAGAAATAGTGCGTCAGGTTGATTTGAATTTTACGACGTCGCAAACTGGCTTCGAAATTGCGATATCGAAGGGAGAGTTCTACGATTTAAATTACGCAGCCTATCTGTACATAATTTATATCCTTGTTTTCTCGGCGCGTCCCGCTGGAAAATCTGCGCCTCGCCAAGAGGGAGAAGGAGCATCTCAATTTAAATTATCCTGAATAATTCTCGCAATATCCGATCTTTATGGGTTGGAAAATGCGGCCGTCTTTCCGCAGTCTATAATGACATGATTTCCGCCACGATATAATGGTTTTCTTAATATCTCGCCATCCGGTGAATCGTAAATCACAGCCGAAATTTAGTCTCACATTTCACGGTATCAATTCTCGTCCCAACATATTTGTAAACGTATTACAATTTTATTTTTAAAGTACCCTGAATCCATTATCCAACAAAATTAAGCCAGCTACTTTAACATTGACATTTCTATATTATTTAATATTAATTATGAATTTAATTAAAAATACGTATCTTTTTTATTTTATTGAAATGGAAAAACGACGTTTAATTATTTCACCAGGAAGTTCGTTTAAACAATCGGATTTCGACCGTGATGTATCGATGCGCATTCGTCGGCCAAAGAAACTAGGAATATCGATAAGAAAAGAGGGTCGGGGGTATAAAGTTCGCCACGGGGGAGTTGTCTGGCAGTCCCGATGGCACGGGCAAACCAGAACGAAGTTGGTATGTGTCTTTGATTAACGACCGTGCGACACTGGATATATATAGAGTGAAAGTACGTACCGATCAAAGCCCTCAGACGCACTCGCTAGCACCCCGCTAACAATAAGAAATATCGCGTCGGGTAATTTATTATCGATAACAAAAAGCATCAGCGGCGCATCCGCCAGGACGCAGGGCGCCGCTGTCACCAGCTGAACGGTTTCACCGGCCACAGCGTTACGAATGGCTCCTATTTATTAGATGTATGACGATTTTCTACTTCGCGTCTGCCTATTCCCTTGTAACCGGTTCATCGTTCGAACGTCGACGTACTGGCGACTCTCATACGGTCTAGAGTTTAACCAGTTAACTGAGTCCGACGGTGTTATATTTTACTCGTATTTATACTCGTCATGGAGAAGCGCTAGGATTTTTAATAAATAAATGAACATTTTAATAATTTAACATTTATAAGGGGTGATAGGGGAAAATAGTATATAAGTAGAGGGCCGATAGAAGGAATGATGAGTCGTTAGCCTATAATCGTTGGCCTTGAAGCGTTAGACGTTATTTATCACCAGTCGTGATTGAAAGCCGTTGGCATTTATATTATACGAAGGAATCGTTAGCCTGTACTGTACTTGGAGCGGATGGAGCTCGGAGGAGTTGTGATAAATCCTAATTACCGTATTATACCTTCACAGAACATAAGTTTAGTTTAATTTAGTTTAAAGAAAAGTGATTATTTTATTTTTGTACATTATATACTGTTTAATATAACACTATTAACTGCAACAAGAAGAGCGTCACCCATATTTGGGTGATGTGATGACGAATGTGTCAATGACATGATAAATATGAGACAGCAAGTGAAGTTTAAAGAGAAATTATAGACTGTTACTGTACGAAACGGGTATTACTTCCTGTCAGCGACGAAGAATTTCACGGTGCCTCGATGCGGTATCGATCGAGATGCTGGCGACGGTATTCAAATGTTGATGCGTGTATTTAAATACATCCACGTTGCGAGGACGGTATTTTGCCATCCGATAAGGTTCCATCCGTCAACGGAATATTACGTTCCCCGGTAAACCAATGATATATCAGCGTTCCCCTAGCGTAGAAACGAGCCCCGGGGAAAGACACCCTCGCGACCGGATGACGTGCCTTCAACCTTGTTCTGGAATCCCAAAGAAAACGAGCCGGCACGAGATTACATATCGCGGAAAATTTATATTTTAAATCGAGTCACATTAGGAGGCCCGCTGTTCAGACGTTTTCTCTCGCCGCGGCGGCGGCCGGCCAAGAGAATGGCACGGCTGCTTGCTTTGCCGCGCGTCGCATCAAATGTATGTAATAACGTAATAAATAGCCACTTTACGCGGCGGCCACCGCTGGGACATTCTTGTCGGAGGGCATTATGCTTAATGTTTGACGCCGCTTCCCTTTAATGCCCGCCGTCACACATCCCGTGATAACACACGCGTGCCTTTTCACCGGCATCGCCTCTTCTCCTACGTACTACCGTAATCCTTTTGTATTTAGATTTCGGATTCCAAGGACGTAGAATGATACGTGTTGGGCGATTCGTTTAATCGCCGTCCCTCCGGAATGGATCCGCAATTTTAACCGCTGTTCTCAGAGTAAACATCATTTATATTACTCCGTTGCTTTCTGATATTAATTAGTAGGTGTTGAAATTAATTCGTAGTTTTTTTTTTAATGTTATCCATTTCGCATAAAAATTAAAACATACATTTATTAAAGTATTGCCCATCGCTTTTTACTACCTTTGTCCATCTCTCGGACGGCGAGCGAATATCACGTCGGAAGAACTCTTCGTCTTTGCATGAAATCTACGAATCGACCCATTTCTTGCAATCTTCGTAAGACGTGAACTTAACTCAACTAAACTCAAGAATTATATGAATCCTCTATGAGCTCATGTATCTTTCAGGTCACATTTTAACCCGTTACACTCGATAGGTGACTCACGCTCATCACTTACTTAATAAAATAAAACATATATCACTGATTAAATTAAATTTAATTACTAAAATTCATGTTGATAATGTATATTAATTTAAAAATTGGTGAGCATAAAAATTTACAGTAATTTTATATAATATATTATAATTCAGTGAATATTTTGAGAAAAATTCCTCGACTGCAAAGGGTCAGTATATGGATATTTTAAGCTCTTCTGTACAGAAGTGCAAACATTATAAGCCTGAAAATCACATAGTGGATATATTGCAATGAAATTGAAAAATTTGTTTCCATTTCCATATATAGGTTTATAATTAGGAATCATTCCCCCAACTTTGGGGGATTTAAAACAAAAACGAGGCCCATAAAGTGTTAAATCGCTTTATCAAAATGTTTAACCCTTTAAGTGCGGAATTTCATTTTAGAAATCTTATTTTCTACTAATATAAACATATAAAAAATCTAATGCTTTCAATGCTATAAATTAATTCAATAAACTCTAACAGCTACAGAATTCATGTGAGCAATGTTATTAATGTTACGAGTCTCTTTTTATTTAAGCAGATTATCAGTATTAATCGAAAGAGATTTAGAATAACGTGTATACACGTCGAACGCAGTTAACTGGTTAAATACCTTTTCTTCTGATCATACAATTTACAGACCCAATGACGTTGAATTATTGCCGTGGCTTAAGTAGCGCGTTGAATAAAGGCAGACAACGCCGGATAACTGCGTTAACTTGGCCCAACTAATTGACTAGCCGGGAGTTTTCCTATGTAAATGTTTGCAAAACTTGTTCTCAAGCAGCTTATACCGGTGACAACTTTTAATCAGTTCCGGTAACGAATTCCACTGTGCCGGTAGCCGCGGTAAAACTTATAACCGAGGCAAAAAAAAGACCGGCTAAAGAGAGAAAGAGAGGGAGGACGAAAATAAAGTTGAGGGATGCGGAATATATCGAGGCAAAAGAAAATATACGAAGCACATTTAAGGATGAAACTTTGCGCAGTTTCGTGGGTGCTGTCATAAATGTTTCATAGGGGCCAAAGGAACTGACAAAAAATAATACCTCTCGGATTCTGATAACAAACACATATTTTTTATTATAATATATATATAAACGCAAGGAGTAATTTTAATATGATAGAAAACACATGTCTATTATTAAAAATTGTAAGATATAATAGAAAACACATGTCCATTATTAAAAATAGGCTGAATTCCGCTAATGCAGCTCAATTTTCTCCTTTAGGTTATCGATGGTCATGGGTGTGTTGATTCAAACTTTAAACTTTGAAATTCCTCCCAAAAAAGTCCAGATTTTCTGACCAGAAAATAATTCGTGTAGCAAATTTATAAAATACAATAAAATAAGCTAGTAAAGAGTTTCGATATCAGCTATCACACCATGTTTTGTTTTTTTGTTGACAACATTTTACTGCAGAAATGGGATAGAATTGAAATCTTGTCCACATTTTTGGACACCTTTTAGCTATGGATACCTGAAATTATAATTATGCCATTGCTCGAGTCCTTTGTACGTATATTTAAGGTTTCATGAGTCATGAAATCTCTGCTAAACATTTAAGATATTTCAGAAATATGGAAAAAAGCCTATGCTTTTTCTATTAACATCCGACGTTATCCGTTTGAATCGAGCATCGAACAAAACGTGTACGAGTAATCGTCGTTTTACTGTTATTTCGCGAAGTACGCGGGACGTGAACGCACGGGAAGATTCGATCGGCAAGCAATAACGAGGAGAGAGTATTTTCTAGTTGCGAAAGCTCTGCGGTCCACTTATAAAAGCCCGAAACGCAATGGGGTGACAAGTACAATGTCTCGTCGCCGGGGAGCTCGCCGAATTTTTATTCCGGCCATCAGAACTCACCCCCTTTACATCGTCTGGTGATTCCCCATTCCCCTTTACCGCGTGCCGCGTCGCCTCCATTCAATTTGCCAGGTTATTTTTCAGCCCGGGTCGTACTTAACAGGACGTGCGTTTACGTGGACAACGATTTTTCAACGGCGCAACACGCATCGCGTTCATTCACGTTGCCAGTACTCGTTACACAAGAATATCATCAAATGAAAATTAAGTGATCTTTCTTGTGTAACTGGAAAAAGATCTTATCGTTTTTCCAAAGTTTTAATCCTTCGATACTTTAACCCTTTGAGCGCTATGAACCCATATATGCGTTCTTACACTAGCAAGACAATATTCACAAGAAATCTATTCCTTTATGTTTCAAAGCTCCAGACTTAAGCATTGGCAGCATCGTCATATGCCGGAGCATTGAGACATAAACCGATAGATTTCTTACTACTTGTGAATATTGTCCCTCTAGGGATATACATAAGCAGTAGTGGGTTCATAATAATTGTCCGAAGCTGTACAAGACGTGCGACGTGTGTGTCCGCGTTTGTAAAATTAGTTTCAATTCAAATAAGCGTCGTTTCATATTAAATATATATATAACTTTATACGCTATTCTGTGGAATTCTGTCAAGGACAAATTTATCGCATCACTACTTTTCCTATTTATTTCAACCGGCGTAATTGAAAATCTTGACGCGCTACAAGTTTGAAACGAACGCGTGGGCTGCGCTCGCGTACGCGCGCGTGCCCGCTGGTAAATGCACGTGCGCACGGAACTCGCGAGATATTTTACAATTATTACGAAATCCATTAAGGCGACTCGGAACAACGGTACACACCGAAGAGGCTCCTGTGTTATACGTATGAAACGCGCAGCGGCAGAAATTCAGGATGCGACGAGAACTTCTTACCAAGTTATACCTACGAGAGACTCTTCGTCCTCGTGGCAAGTCCCGCCTCGGTGGGTGGCCGCCGAAACGCGCCTCACGAAAACCGTTATTTATTTATTTATTTCGACCCGCGACGGATGCGCCTGAGAATTCCATTCTCCTGCTCGCTGCGTCATCTGTTCTGAAATTATAACAATTCGGATTAAGTTATTTTGGAATAAGCTGCAGAAATAAGTCGAATGACGAAGGATATATGTAGCGACCCTCAGGTCAACGATTGAAGGTCTGCGATCCTTCACTTGGGAAAGGGTCTAACTAGAGAAAGTGCATATTTTCTAGGTATAGTTTTCAATTGCTTCCAACATGGGTTTTTCACCCGACTTTCTTTTTCTGGTCAGTCGAACTCTGGTTTCGTAACAGTGCAGGCCGTCTTTCGCAGTTACTGAATAAACCAAGTTTTCACAAAATATTTCCTACGCGTCTTAATTCCATAACCCATTTCCAATAAGTTATCAGTCATCAAGGTTTACTCTTGGAATTAAAAATCAATCGGTTCTTTTTTATTCATTTTATTTATTGATTTATTTCAAAATAGAAATCGTGGAGAATTATTGGGTTGGCAACTGAATAATTCTGTGATTACTACAACTAATAATTTAATGATCAGTTACACGCGGCACGTAAAATCGCGAGTGTGATTACAATTCATAAGACTTTGCGACATTAGTATCCGAAATGAAACTTAGGTTGATAATAATATCTACCGCCGGCGGAACGACGTCGTGCGGCGAGAGAAAGTCTTGAAAGGGGTCGGGACAGCTTAAGATACGACATTCGTGCTGTGGTTTTAACTCCCTGTTATGAGATTGCCAGATTCAGAGGAACTCTATCTGCTATCTACTAGTACGTGTGCTCGCTCGTTGCCGTTCAACGGGAATGCACGCGTACTCGTGCCTACCTACCTGAGCGTGTATTACAAGGAAACATGGGCCTGAAACACGCACCCTTCGAAATCACACGGAGTCGCGCCCTGGAAGTTAACTGTAGGAAATACCGAGGGTCGTCTGACATCCGAAAGATACAGAGATAAACTCTTTGCGCGGGCCACGACCACGAAACGCGCGTCTGTACCTACGTACCATGCCGGGTTTTCGTGTGCTACGCGAATGAATGGTACGTTGCGTTGGTTAGATAGCGCACACTCGGCTTGAAACATCAAACTACTAAAGAAACTTTTGTTTCAACCCTATCCTGAATCATATTTTTCGGTTACCTACCTTCTTAACACTTTCTAATACGAAAACCACACGGATTATGGCTTTATGTACTAACCCTTTGCACTCGAGAGGTCACTCTCAGTCACCATCTGTTTTATAAAATAATTGTTATTGTTACAAGTAAATAATTACTGTTTCTGTATATTACTGATTGAATTAAACTTAATTATTATACAATTCATATATGCATTAATTTAAAAGATGTCAACCGGAATAATTTAAAAATAATAATTATTTTAACATATTAATTTGCGTGTAAAAAATCCACGAAATATTTGTGGAAAAATTCTTCGAATGTAAAGGGTTAAATAAACAGTAAAATCTCTAGTATAAATTTACGTAGTATGTTAAAAAACTTTGTCCAACGTCCGTCCTTTTTATATTAGTAATTAATTCGTATATCGAGTGATCGAAAATATAATCCGAATATAATGAAATAATCCTTTAACATATCTGATTAAATATTATATTTGAAAGCCAATGCTTGCGCACGTTATTAGATGCGTAGTTTCGAACGTGAGGTAGGGAACAGAGGGTCGCAAGAGGAGACGCAAGAATAAAAGGGAAATGTATGGAAGGAAAGATCTAATTTGTTCCTGTCGGCTCTGTTTTCGGTTGGGGGGGTGACCGGGGCCGAGAGTGGGACGTGACGGGGTGAAATTAATATTCATAAGCGTCCAGAGAGGTCTCGAAGGCGGGGTCAACTTACATGTATCTTTCGCTACTGACCCCGGCTACCGGAACGATAACGGTCACGAATTAAAATACTACCCGCGGCCAGGTTTTAACCCTTCTTCGTTGTTCGAGATACGCGTACGAGTAGAGTCGACGCGACATAGGTCTGATCCCGTTCCTTGAAACTTCGTCCGGCCGACCCGGCATGATCCTTACTCGACGCTTTCCGTTCTTGTTTCTCATGATGTAAATCCGGACTAAATGCGCCGTCGGGGAGAACAATTGCAAATTGGTTCCGAGAACACCGAGTTACAGCTTTTCGACACCAATGAAAGTGACAGAATCTGGTAGCTCGTTCTAAGTCATAATTGGGCTAAGATCGAACTCACACGTAAGCTTAACCCTTTGACTACTGTTCAGGCCTATTGGCGTCCGACCCATGTGGACTTCCCGGTACTGTTGACGCCAATTGGCGTGCAAATAAAATTTGGAAAAATTTCGCCGTACCCAGTGGACGTCGCGAGTGAATTCGTACCGTACCGTACGGCCAGTACGTGCCAAAGGGTTAAAAATTCATTCGATTAATCAATGAATTCGCGAAATAATACGCGTAGTGAAACGATGTGACAGCGGATATCATTAATCGAGTGAGTTATTAAGCGCAGAGGGACAGAGCGGCAGGAGCACGGTGATACGTCTTGAAGACAGAGGCAAAGGTAGATGAGCTGGCACTTCCTGCTGGGTATACAATTAGTCGGGCGAGTATTAATCCTGGCCGGTAACGGTTGCCCGACAGGATATTATGGTCCCGCAGGCAGTAACAATGAGGATCACATAGGGAAAACGCTTCGATGGCGTTTCTAATACAAGCCTACCGGGCGGTTACACACCGGGCCCGTGGCTCGTTCTCGTAAACGTTCGCCCACGAACTGACTTAACTTGGCCTGGCAATAATAAAATGATATAGGAGGCGAAATATGCATTTAAATTATCGCCCCGCGATAATAATTTGCATACCACCGTGGCACCTCTTCCCCCGCCACTTCGATGCCGCCGGTTCGCTTAGTTTAGCCCCGTTTAATTTAAATAATACTTCTCAGCGCGGGGGAGCGCAGCTCCGGCAAGATATACATAAAATCGCCATAACATTGTAAATTATAACTGATACGGCTTATATCGCGCGAGGGATAGAGTGCGCGAGAGATGAGAAGCTCTTTCCCTTTTCGCCTCCTTTCCTCTCGCGCCCCTACGACCTCCTATAAACCTTCGGTAGCCAACCTTCGGTTTGCCCTGATGACGCTTATAAGAACCTCATCCTCGAACGGTGATATCAGCTGCGACTGATTGAATACGTGCAATGTCATCTGACACTGTTCAATTCAGAAACGCATTAAGCAAACTTTATATTAAGTAAATCTAAATATACATGGTATGATATAATATATGAATCTAAATCTAAATCGAAGTTGATTACTTGCAAAATTATTTACAGAAGGTAAACTTGCAGCACAATACAGCAAAAATACATATGAATATTTGTCGAAGATACTCTTTTTAGGTACTTTTGCTCTATTGTGCTGCAAGTTTAACTTCTGTAAATAATTTCGCAAGTAATCAACTTAGATTTAGATTTAGATTCATTAGAAAGTAAATAAATTTGACTACAACTTTCGAACTGATTTCACTGATTTCTAGCCTTTAATTTGTATTTTATTTCATTGCGTAGCATTTCAAGCTCAAACTTGCCACCCGTTTTTTAGTTTTTAAC